>MU130841.1:79703-98141 GCA_015039435.1 Imleria badia
TAGTCCCATCCGTGCTAGCAAGATGTCTTCCAGAAGTATCTCACATCACTGGCCATAGCAGTAGCCCCATCCCGGACGATCTCTAGGAACTGTCGAAATGAGCGACTGACACCTGTGAGAGCATTGTCATGTAATGGGTAATCTGGCCAATGATTCAGCTTGTTCGGTCCGATTGAAAAGGACGTCGTGGACATTCTGCGGGGGTATCTGGGGCAGATGCGGGTAGAAGGACTTGTGGTGAGAGACAGACAGTTAGACATCGTGCTCGAGAGGTTCGGCTGCCCCAAGCATCAGAATCATGTCCAGATATAATTTATCTCCGACCTCACTGGCAATTTGACCTCAACTTGAAGGCTATAATTATTATCCACGGAACTATCGGCATCTATGCCAGGAATGCGCGGCCTGAACCAGTTCTCTCTCCCACGAAACGCCATCGGATAGCCTGCGTATTAAGCCAAGAATTAGCATACCTACCATCGTGGAGGGCAGATTCGGGCAGAAAGGGTGCAATGACAAGCTTTTCAGTATTTGATGTTGGCACGGTGTGTCCTGATTCTAAACTTGCTGTACTGCCACTCCTGGCGCGTACTCAGAATCGTCCTAAACGGCCAAATGTTGAATATTGCAATGGTCGAGTCGAATAAACACTCTTATTCGCATTCTGGACTATTCAAAACATGCTGCATCATGGTACGGGTGCACATGATAAATCCAAGAAGACTACCAATGTCCATCAAGACGTCCAAACCATTTCATCATCTCGAACTCGTATCCTTGCATGGAACGAAATCATAATTTAGCAGCTCGCGACCGCACCTCGGCCTCGTACTCGTCCACCAACACCCGGCGCAACACCTTGCCCGTGGGCGATTTCGGTATCTGAAACGTGCGTTCGTTGAAATGGTTACGGTCAATAACTCTCCGAGCACTAAATGGGACTGACCTGATCGACCACGCTAATGCCGCCCCTCAGCCATTTATGCCGACTGAGCGCCTCGCGGATCCACGCGTCGAGTCGCTCAACGACCTCGGTCGCACCGAGCGCCTTGCCTTTGGACGATAGGACGACCCACGCCCTCGGGACGCGCTCGTCCTCCGTACGTCCACCGCTCACGCCAGCGACGCTCACATCAATAATAAGTCCCTCGGGATGTTGGAGCAGCGTCTCCTCAATCTCCGTCGGGGACACTTGCATCCCCGAAACTTTGAGTGTGTCCTGTCGCCAAAAGGCGTGTCAGCTCGTCACCCATGATTGTCTTTTTCCCCTCACCTTGACGCGATCTTCAAAGCTAATGTGGGACGTCGGCCCTATGAGAATTTTCTATTCGTGCGTGTATGGAGGGACGTACTAGAGGACACCGTCTGCGTCTATGCGCATCCGATCGCCCGTCCGGAGCCAGCCGTCCTTGAACGTTTCGTCGGTGGCCTTTTGATTTTTCCAGTAACCAAGTGCGACAGAGCCAGAGCGGACGTATAGTTCCCCTGGTTCGTTCAGGGCTGCCAACAGACCATCTTCCCGAACCACGCGGGCCTCGACGCCAGGAAATAGTATTCCGACGGACTCGGGTACGTTCTTTGCGCGTCCCTCTAGTGTTCCAGGGACAGGCCTCAGGGAGATGGATAGTGTCTGAGGAGGTGATGATTAGAACTTGTCATTTATGACGGGACGATACCCCTACACATTCGGTCATTCCATATCCTAATGTTCGTCATCAGCACTGGAATAGGAAAGCGACATCATAATCCACCCACCTCCACCCACACGTTCTACGCCTGGGAAACGTGAGCGTAATTGCTCGCCAAGCGAGACAGGAAGAGAGGCAGCGCCACAACTTATGATTTGAACAGTACTGAAGTCGGCGGTTGGAAACCTGGGATGGTGCACGATTTGGTGGACAAGAGATGGGACTAGAAATATGCTCGTCACACGATACCTCGAAGGTGAAAATGGCATGTTAGCACGAGGTGAAAATGCATAAAAAGCGCGTACTTGGGGATGGAATCGAAAAACATATCGCCGCTCCATTTGGGGAGGAAGACGAGTGTTGTCGGCGAGAAGAAGCACGTAAATGAAGCGATGTGGAGACCATAGGCATGATGTACTGGCAGCGTAATGAAATTCACATTCATGCCTTTTGGACCATTCCATACTGGAGGCTGTTGTTGGACCCATATTAAATCATCGACGTGCTCAACAAGAATGAAGTACTTGCCACCTGGACTTTGTATGCCTCTGCATACATTACGAACATTTGAAGGAAAGAATCGATCATATTTCCATGCGAAATCATGACCGCTGACAGATGAACGATGTGCATTAGCACATGCTAGTGACGACTTGGAGAGGTGGAGCTGCGAGGGTTGACGCGCCGGGAATGACGTACCTTTTGGTAGTCCAGTGGTCCCACTGGAGAAAGTGAGATAGGCAAGCGTATCGGTTTGAGCCTGCTGTATAGGTAATCGTGGCAGCTTATTGTCTCGCGCCCGCGCGACGAGATCAAGATAGCTCGTATAGCCCTCCAAATTTCCGTCCAGGATGTAAATACGGTCTTGTGGGAGGCCAGAAGTGAGTGCCAAAGGGAGGAGTGTTGGGCTGACGAATAAGCGCGTGGGACCTGCGAGGTTGAAAGCGTGCTGGAACTCAAAAGGGGTAGAATAGCATGACAACATGGCAAACGGGACTGTCATGACGATTAACGAGTGGAGCAGAGCAATGCAGTCCTACGAAAGCTACGGTTAGCGCGCGGTGTGAGTTTTGGAATGAGAACAGTACGATGGAATTCTCGCAGAGTACGCCGGCGAGTTCACCGTTTTCTGCGCGGATACCCAACCCGCCGAGGTCGACATCACTGGCCATGGCAGTAGCGCCATCACGGACGATCTCCAGGAACTGTCGGAATGAACGACTGGCACCTGTGAGAGCATTGACCTGTAAAGGGTAATCTGGCCAATTGGCCTGGTCTGGACGATTCAAGAGGATGTTGTGGACGTTCTGCGGGGGTATCTGGGGCAGAGGCGGGTAGAGGGACTTGTGGTACATGATGGGCGAAGAGGAGGACCTAAGAGCCTGGGTTCTCGGCAGTATCATTGAATTACGTACCCGGCGCCGAAGTTGGACCGGGGCTCAGCGCACTATTACCCTCGAGCCCTCTCGATCTCGATCGATCTCTTGGACATATTTCGAGGTTGATAACAGAAACCAGCTACTACTATGAGCCAGATGAGGGGATGACAAACTCCTGAATGAAAAATCCAAGTCCCAACTTGAAGAAAGGACGAAACGAAGGAATCGGAATACAAACAAACAAACTCTAAATCGTGACAATGGTAAGAGCCAGATAGAAAACACACCACGACCACGACCACGACCACAGGTCGACAGCGATGAAAAATACAGCCTCCCACAACCCACGACTACACCCCTCCACCGCTCTTCTCGACAGGTATCCGTTTCCGCTCCTTCTTGGCCACCTTGGCCACGCGCATCATGGACACGTCCTTCAAGATGCCGCAAATCTGGCGCAACGCGTTAGTCACACGCAGTGGGTACGAAACGAAACACCCACCTCAACAAACGCGTCGAAATCCACGTCCGTCTGGTCGTCGAGACCCTCTTGCGCAAACACGTACCGATAATCTGCATCCCTGAACCCTTCGTACCCAGCGCCTGGCCACTCGCGCACAAACGCTTTCAGCGCGGGCTCAATGTCGGCCTTGTTCAACCGCCCGGCGCGTGACGACGAAGCGACACGCCGGTCAAACAAGTCCCGGAGCGCATCGACTTCGCCCGCATCAAACTTGCTGCGGCTGTACGACGGCTTAAACGACGACGCGCCGGGCGGCGCAGACACCCCAGCCAGCCCAACGAGCCGCCAGAACCCACCCTCGAACCACGATCGCCACGACCGCGCGCCTTCCCACCCAGCGTGGGCGTTATCGCTCACGGCCGACCCCGGCGCGAGGCCCATGCTCCCCAGGAACTGCACCCCGCGGGCGTACTCTGCTCTCTGGCGTGCACGACTCCAGCCGAGTTCTTTGCTCATGATCTCGATCACGCGCGGGAGGGCTACTAGGGCGGCTTGGGCATCTACGAAGGCGAGGCGGGTGCGTCGCGCAAGGACGTCAACGGCCTTACAGGCGTATTCGTGACGCGCGGCATAGAGGACTTCTGCTTCGACGTAGGGATAGCCCGGGGAAAGTCGACCCCCGTGTACGGGCCACGGTTCACCTGTCAACTCTGCCAGCGCGCACACCGTCCAAGCACGGTCCCCATAGTTTTGTGAAAGCTGTTTTGCCACGTCCGTGTCCAGACCAAACTAGGAAACGACATTAGTGATTCGAGCGCGCGATGGACGCAGTCCGACAACATACTCTTTGAACGAGCCCAATGAACATGTTTCGACTCCACCCGTCGCTTCCGACGAGCCTCAGTTCCGCCGTTCGGCATCCCCCTTTGACCTTGTCTTGCAATCCAAACACCTCGACCGCACGATCGACCGTCTCTTCCGCCATCGCCCTATACGTCGTCCACTTGCCCCCTGCGATCGTAATCAACCCCGACGGCTCCACCCTCACCAGATGATTCCTCACTAACCCCTCCGTCCCGCCCTTACCCCCAGCCGCAATGAGTGGTCTCAAACCCGACCAGGCACTGAGCACGTCTCCGCGACGGACCTTGATATCCTGGCTCAGGTACCGCCGTACCTCGTCAATCACCCACCGCACGTCCTCTTCGGCAGGCATCACTTCTTCGCCTTGGGCATTCACTTTGGCGGGCGTGTCTGTGGTCCCGGCGACGACGCCTCCTTCCCAGGGGAGAAAGAAGATGACGCGGCCATCCGAGGTGGCGGGATCGAGAAGACCCATGCGCGCCGGAGCATAATAAGCTGGAAGTGTGATATGAACACCCGAAGAGGGTCGGACGATGGGTTTATGCGAGGGATTCTCGAGGGAGAGGAGCGAGTCGGTATATGGGCCGGTCGCGTTGATGATGCCCTGTCTAGATGTGAGACGTAAGGCGTTGGAATGAGAAAAATAGAGCACACCTTGGCACGGACGTTGAATTCCCGTCCAGTGAGCTCATCCTTGACCTTGGCGCCGACGAGTTTTCCTTCAGCGTTCTTGTAGAGCTCGGTAACGCCACAGTAATTGGCAACCGTCGCGCCGAGCTTGACCGCAGTCATGATCAAGGCAATGTTCATGCGGGCATCATTGTGTTGTCCTAAAGGACGATGAGTCATTTGCGATGAACCATGACAGAAACACACCGTCATAATAGACGACAGCCCCGACAAGACCCTCGCGCTTGAGCATCGGAAACATTTCGAGTGCTTTGCCCTTTGACATGAGATACGAGCTCTCCATGTTCTCCTTGCCGGCCAACAGATCGTACATCTTACACCCCGCATAGTAATAAGGGACCTGCCAATACCTGAAAAAAGACGTCGCCTCAGTATGGGACGTGCACCAAGGACGAGCGCGCCCAGGCCTACTTGTACAAGGGGAGCATGATCGGAAGCATGTGCGACAGATACGGGGCCGTCTGGAGGAATATCCGCCTCTCATGCAACGCCTCCCGTACGAGCTTGTACTGCTCGTAATCCAATTCCATAATCGCCTTTTGTAGATACCGTACGCCGCCATGGACAAGCTTGGTCGACTTGGACGACGTGCCTGCCAATGTCGTCGCGTCACCAACGCGAAAAAAAACACACCCAAGACGGGACGCACCTGAGCTAAAGTCGCTCCGCTCTACGAGGGCGACGCGAAGACCGCGACTGGCAGCGTCGACAGCGACCCCCGCGCCCGTCGCACCCCCTCCGACGATCAACACGTCAAACATGTCTTCCTTTTCTTCTTCCTCTCCTCGCCCTGGTCCTCGTCCGGTACCGGCCCCGCTCCGCTCGAGCGCATCCAACATCGCTCGCCTCGGCGGTGGCGTCCACACAGGCGGCGGCCTCCTCGTCTCCCTTGTCGACGCTGGATACGCCGGGCCAGAGTTGAGATAGTAGTATCCGCCGCCTGCCAGACCGAGGGTGGAGGCTGTGACGAGCGCAAGGGTGCGTCGGGAGAAGAGGCGGCGGCGGAGCGTCGCCATCGTTCCACACGTTCAAGTTCGGGTTCGGATCGGATCAAAGTGGGGTGCGTGTGGGGTGTGTGGTGCCGGTGAGAGTACGTACTACACTCGGTTCGACGACGCGATTTTGAGGTAAAGGTTGGAGGATGGACGCAGCGGCCCGCCGGATGCAGACGTTGTCCGATGTGACACGATGCCCCCGAAACACGGAGAAAAAGTTGCCGGGAGGAGTCGGCAGTGGGTCGCGTCGCGTAATCACCGCGTACACGTCCGTTGCTTCCAGTGGTCCCGTCGACGCTGCACGTCGTCCAAGTTGTAATAGCTAGACAATGTCGCATGATAAAAGCACTGGTCTGCCAGTGACCTACAGAAGTCTGGCGCGGGCCGGCGCGCGGGCCGCTCAGTGACCACTGTACCTGCCAGTTCAACGAACCTCTGGTAAGCGCTTAAGCAACGACCATCGACATCGCCTCTCATCAACGTACATTCGCATTCGAATATCCACAAGATAAAACGCTGAATATGTAAGCATAGAACTATATATCCATCTACACCTCCGCCGCGCTGTCCCCCACCGCCTGCACCACCACCACTCCGCTCGCCACCCCCGCTGCCATTACAAACGCCGTCCCCACATCCCCAATCGTATTCTGCACCAGCTCGTGGCCCGTGCACCGCTGCTCCTCCACAAGCTGCTTCAACTCGTGCACAACATCCTCCCGGTGGAACCGCTTCGAACGCCCGGCCACGACGAGCACCCGTCGGGGCGTCTCGCGCAGTTGCTTCGCACGCTGCACCAGTGCATGGAGCACAGGCGCTTGCGCGACATCGGTAAACTCGATCCGAGAGAGTCCCGAACGCAACTCGGCGTGCGTATCCTTGTCAAACGTCGGCGATGCATAACGCGTCCACGTCAGGTCGTCCGCCGTCTCGGATTGCAAGACATACGCCGTGTTCGGCTTTCCGTAGACCGTGCTCGAAAACGTGAGCGACTGGATCAGATGGACGGATCGCAGCGTCAGCATCTAGCATGCGCGGGGAACAAAACGACACGCACCGCAGACCCAGGTTCCAACCCCGCCTTTTCATCGATAACCGCAAATTCGGGCCTTGCAATCCCAGGCTGCTCGACCCTCTTCCCCACGCGAACGACCGTAGCACTCATCCTCGGGTTCATGCACAACTGCACCACCAACTCCAGTGCGAGCCGGTCGTCCGCACCACCAAAGAACGGGCACAGAACATGCTGTTGACCATTCGTGCCTGCATTATCCCCCAAATCGACAAAGAGCGCCACGTCCGTCTTGCTGTGCCTAAATACACCGCGAACAAAGTGCGAGCACAGCGTCGACTCAGCGTTATCCTTGGATGACAGCCCGAAAAAGGTATCGAATGAATTGGGCTCCGGTTTTGTCACGCGAGGTTGAGACGATCCAGTTTCGGTTGGATCCGTTGTCGGACTCAACGAAGGCGGGATCCAGGGGATGAGGACGAGCTGCGAACCATGCCTCTCGGCGTGTTCGGTCACGACATGAGCCCAGTCATTGTGCGATACGACAGACAAGGAAGCAGACACGGGGATGTCACTCTGCTCTGCAAACATCTTGAAGACGCCAACGAGAGGATCGGTACTGATCAGCGTTTCCGTCATGGCAGATTTCATCATCGTAGATGTACGTTCCGATAACTCGATGAGACGGAGGGCATTTACGGAGGGCTTGTTCGATTTTATACCGCGAGACGCAGTAGGAGGAAGCACCAGTTTCGTTAGTGCCATGATTCCAGGCATGTGATTGAATTCATCGAGCACCACAGCAAATCGGTGTCGCCAGGCTCCGTCCTCGACGCCGTCAGAATCCTTGCTGATGGTTTTCTCCTCGGTGTCACCGCTCGATGCCGTAGCGCCAAGTCCAAAGGTACGGTGTTTGGGTGGATAAATGAGGTTGACGAGAGGCGTTGTCATGAACGTGAGGATCAACGCTTCCAAAACGAACATGGAGAACACCTGACGGGTGAGGATTCCCGCAGACAACCCGACATTGAGGACGATCAGTTCTACCAAACTATATGGAAATGAGACGTAGACGAGCGATCATTCGAGTGAAACATACCCTTTACAACTCATGAGAGAACCAACAGCGATCGCTTCACGCCAGCTGAAACCAAGCGCTCTCGATGAGAGCGTACACCCAGTGAATTTACCAGTAAAATCGAGCGTCGCGATGGCAAAGACAAATCCCCACGCAGTGCCTGCCAACATAGCTCGATATGAGCCCACACCTTGTGAGATCAACACATACTGGTATTGATCAATCCCAAGTTCGTGTTGAGTCCGGAGATCGTGAAATACTAGATACGTACGTTGAGAAAAGCAAAAAGTGGTGCTCAAGTTTTTACTCACGAGGGGAAGGAAGATGATTTGAACCATGTCTTCAAGCTTTTCCACAAAGACAATGGATGTGCCTCCTTCACGAGGAACGATGACGCCGACGACGAACGCACCTGCGAATGAAAATGATGAATAACCCAATAAATCAAAGCCATTGGAACCCAAACGCACCAAAGATCGCGTTCACGCCAACAATGTCGGTAAAAAGGGCAGAAGCCCAAAGGACAAGCATGACCACCGTCATATAAAACATGGTAGGTCCATGAGCAGTGCTTCCTGTTTTCCTCGCAAGCCAAAGCAACGCCCACTTGATCGGGAAGAGGAGAAACAAGGTGTACGCCAAGCAAGTGAGGAACGTCCACAGGGCAGTGAGACCAGATGTCGCATTCACAAACGAGACGGCCAACGCAAGCAGACTCCAGCCAATAACATCGTTGGCAACGCCTGCGGATAGCGCAATGAGGCCAACCGTTGTGTCCAACAGCTTGAGCGCGGAGAGAATACGACAGAGGACCGGGAAGGCGGTGATCGAGAACGAGACGCCGATGAAGAGCATGAAATAGTTTGAGTTGGGGGATGACGATTCGATGAAATGGTGGTATAGCGCGATGGATATACCGCATCCGACGCCAAACGGGAGCAACACGCCTGCGAGAGACACTGCGATGGACACACGGGCATTTCGTCGGATGACACTAGGGTCGATTTCGAGGCCGATGATGAAAAGGAAAAGACAGAGACCGATATTTGCGGTGAGGGATAGATAGGGAATGGAGCTTGCAGGGAAGATGTGGTTCGTGAAACCAGGAATGCGCCCGAACGCCGTGGGGCCTTGAGGCTGGGGTCAGACTGATATGCGAACAAATGCAAATGAGCGTAACTTACCTAGGAGAATGCCTCCGAGGATTTCGGCGATAACGCGAGGTTGTCTGATTCTTCCCAGAATCAAGCCAAGTAGCTGGGCCATGATGATGATGATACCTGTCCTTGCATGAGTGCCCAAGAAAAAGAAAAGAAGAGAATCGACGCACCGAGTTGAATGATCCATAGTCTCAAGGGATCTGTGGTATTGTATGTCGCTGGATCTTGGCCAGTCAGAAGACCACCCTTGAGGGGACAGAAACATGAGCCTCCCTACTGCCGTGTCAACTGCCGCCATCAGACGCACCTGGCCTTGGACTGTCGTCCTCTTGGCCAAGAAACTCTGAAGAACAGAAATGGTTGCACTTGACAACTCTCCCATGGTGGAGGCACCTCAAGCATTGCGCACAAGTGCCAACTGTTATATGAAAACCGGTATCAATGTCATAGCATAGGTCCACTGCAAGCGACGCTGACATAAACAATGAATCAACCAACCTGACTTGTCCTGACGTTTCGGTGACAGGTGGCAAGTATCCAGCGCCAGGGTTTCAAGTTGAAAGGGCTTAAAGTAGTCTAGGGTTATCTCCTCTCGTTCGGGGATGAGAAGCGATCCCACCGTTCCTTTAACTAGGCATAGCCAGGCCCAACCTCGCCGCTACTTACTCGTGATGCGGCATTCGGACGACTCGCTGTCAATTTGATAGTGACAGGAAAACCGTTGGCATCCCCAATTGTAACAACTGTCACCCGAGGATCGGGTTAAAATGTTTAGCTAAGCGTGCATTAGGTGATGACATCGTCAGGTACATCGCTGAACTCTCCCTGTCTCTTCATGACCTTATCAACGCCGTCACAGCCATCTTTATGGTATATACTACTGTATGTATATACATACATGGACAGATAGAAGGAAACCATATATGTATCGGTTGTAATGCCCAGATAATGTCATATCAGCTTATGTAATTACCCTATGCTGGGAATCACTGCTCGAGAGCAACGTCGACTCGGCCGCATCACTCTAGGACCCGTGCATTGAGAAACCACGCACGCAGAGTGGTGAGATATTTTTTTTCCGCCTCGTTGCAGAGTGCAATGTGCAAACGGGTGTTTGAAAGATACATGCGCGTCGACTTGATCACAAGCGTCATGTGTTGTCGCCCCATCGAGTCGGGGCCGTCATTTTCCCGAAGGTGAGTCCGAGTCCTCGGACATGGACGGCGGACAGGGGTTGGCCAATCGGGTGCGCGATTGTTATCTATGCCCCGCCCACTGCCGGAAACAACCTCATTTCCGAGTCGATGCGAGAACGACCTGATACAAGTTTACAGTGGGCGAGGTTGCCTCAGATTCTGGACGTCCTTTCTCGAACGTGGTAAAATCTCGGCTGCACTGGGCACGCTGTTGACAAACGTCTGTCCTAGTAGTGGTAAGACATGACGATCATTTTCAAGTTATTATTTTGCCGCTTAGCATCAAAATACCCGGTCGCCATCTTTGGACGGACGCACCTGAATTAAAGTCGTTTCTCTCGACGAGGGCGACGCGAAGACCGCGACTTGGCAGCGCCGACAGCGACCCCTGCGCCCGTGCCTCCCCCTCCGACGATAAACACGTAAACACATTGCCCTCCTTTTTCTTTTCCTCTCCATGCCCATACCCTCGCTCTCGCCCTGTTCCTGTTCCTGTGCCACGCGCGCTCCGCTCCAGCGCATCCAACACCGCCCGCCTCGGAGGCGGCCTCTTCGTCTCCCTTGTCCACGCCGGATACGCCGGGCCAGAGTTGAGATAGTAGCCGCCGCCTGCCAGGCCCAGTGTGGTGGCTGTCACGAGTGCGAGGGTACGTCGGGAGAAGAGGGGGCGGTGGAGCGTCGCCATCGTTCCACACGTTCAAGTTCGGGTTCGGGTTCGGGTGCGTGTGGGGTGTGGGGTGCGTGACACTGCATGTGTAGTGCCGGTGAGATCGCACTCGGTTCCTGTCCGATGTCACGATACCCCGAAACACGGGAAAAAAGTTGCTGCCAATGGGACGAGGATGAGTCGTTGGTTCGCGCCGCGTGCCAGTGGTGACGTTCGTCGTTGCCAGTGGTCCCGACGTATGATAAAGTCCAGTTGCGGACGTCCACGGGCCGGGCGGACCGCTCAACCTGTTCAACAGATCAACATACGTTCGCATTCAAATACCCACTACACAAAACACCCACTGCTAGCACCAAACTATATACAACTCCACACCTACTACACCTCCGTCACACTCTCGCCCGCCGCCTGCACCACGATGACCCCGCTCGCCGCCCCCACCGCCATCACAAACGCCGCCCCCACATCCCCTACCGTATTCTGCACCAACTCATGGCCCGTACACCGCTGCTCCTCTACAAGCTGCTTCAATTCGTGCACCACATCCACCCGGTGGAACCGCTTCGAACGCCCGGCCACGACGAGCACCCGCCGGTGCGTCTCGCGCAGCTGCTTGGCGCGTTGCACGAGCGTCTGGAGCACAGGCGCTTGCGAGACGTCGGTAAACGCGATCCGAGAGAGCGCCGAACGCAATTCGGCGTACGTGTCCTTGTCAAACGTCGGCGATGCATAACGCGTCCACGTCAGGTCGTCCGCTGTCTCGGATTGCAAGACATGCGTCGTGTTCGGCCTTGCGTAGACCGTGTTGGCAAAGGTGATCGACTGGATCAGATGGAGAGATCGCAGAGTCAGCGTCTAGCATTCGGAAAAACGACACGAGACGCACCGACATGCCAGAAGCCCTGCGTTCCAACTCTGCATTGTCGTCCGCAACCGCCAAGTCGGGCCTTGCAATCGCAGGCTGCTTAGATTTGTTCCCCACGCGAATGACCGTCGCACTCATCCTCGGGTTCATGCACAACTGCACCACCAACTCGAGTGCAAGCCGGTCGTCCGCACCACCAAAGAACGGGCAAAGAACGTGCTGATCACCGCTCGTGCCTGCATTGTCCCCCAAATCGACAAAGAGCGCCACGTCCGTCTTGCTATGCCTGAAGACACCGCGAATAAAGTGCGAGCGCAGCGTCGACGCAAAGTTGTCCTTGGATGACAGCCCAAAAAAGGTATCGAACGGGTTTTGTTCCGCCTTTGTCCCGCGAGAGTGAGGCGATCCAGGTTCGGGTGGCTCCGCCGTCGAACCCAACGTAGGTGGGATCCAGGGAATGAGGACGAGCTGCGAACCATGCCTCTCGGCATGTTCAGCCACCTCGTGAGCCCACTCGTTGTGCGACACGACAGACAACGAAGCTGTAACGGGCATGTCGCTCTGTTCTGAAAACATCTTGAACACACCAACAAGAGGGTCTGTGCTGATCAGCGTTTCCGTCATGGCAGATTTCATCATCGTCGATGTACGTTCCGATAATTCGATGAGACGGAGTGCATTCACGGAGGTCTTGTTCGATTTCATACCGGTAGAGGGTAGCACTAGTTTTGTGAGTGCCATGATGCCAGGCATGTGTTTGAATTCATCGAGCACCACAGCAAATCGGTATCGCCAGGCTTCCTCCTCGATACTATCCGAATCCTTGCTGACGGATTTCACCTCATTGTCATCCTTGGATCCCACTTGAGTAATGTCAGCGCCAAGGCCAAACGTGCGGTACTTGGGTGGATAAATGAGGTTGATGAGAGGCGTTGTCATGAACGTGAGGATCAACGCTTCCAAAACGAACATGGAGAACACCTGCCGGGTGAGGATACCCGCAGACAACCCGACATTGAGGACGATCAGTTCCACTAAACTATATGACAGTGAGATATAGATGAGCGATCATTCGAGCGAAACATACCCTTTACAACTCATGAGAGAACCAACGGCGGTCGCTTCACGCCAGCTGAAACCAAGCGCTCTCGATGAGAGTGTACACCCAGTGAATTTACCAGTGAAATCGAGCACCGCGATGGCAAAGACAAAGCCCCATGCAGTTCCTGGCAACACATGTCGATATGAGACCACACCTTGTGAAGCCGACACATACCAGTATTGATCAATCCCAAGTTGGTGTTGAGTCCCGATATCGTGAAATACTAGGCACGTTGAGAAAAGCAGAGTGGTGCTCGCATCGTTACTCACAAGGGGAAGGAAAATGATTTGAACCATGTCTTCGAGCTTTTCCACAAAGGCAATGGATGTGCCTCCCTCGCGGGGAACAATAACGCCGGCGACGAATGCACCTGGTCACCAATGAATTCCCAACAGATAAAACAAAGCTGCTCGAACTCGGCGTACCAAAGATCGCGTTCACGCCGACAATGTCGGTAAAAAAGGCAGAGGCCCAAAGGACGAGCATTACCACCGTCATATAAAACATGGTAGGACCGTGAGCGGTGCTTCCCGTTTTCCTCGCAAGCCAAAGCAACACCCACTTGACGGGGAAGAGGAGAAACAAGGTGTACGCCAAGCAGGTGAGGAACGTCCACAGGGCAGTAAGACCGGACGTTGAGTTCACAAACGCGACGGCCAATGCAAGCAGACTCCAGCCAATGACGTCGTTGGCGACGCCTGCGGATAGCGCGATGAGGCCAACCGTTGTCTCCAGCAGTTTGAGCGCGGAGAGAATACGACAAAGGACCGGGAATGCGGTGATCGAGAACGAGACGCCAATGAAGAGCATGAAATAATTAAAGTTTATGGACGGTCCAATGAAATGGTGGTATATCGCGACGGATATACCGCATCCGATGGCAAATGGAAGCAGCACCCCTGTAATAGACACCACGACGGACAAGCGGGCATTTCGTCGGATGACGGTAGGGTCGATTTCGAGGCCGATGATGAAAAGGAAAAGACAGAGACCGATATTTGCGGTGAGGGATAGATAGGGGATGGAGCTTGCAGGGAAGATGTGGTTCGTGAAACCCGGAATGCGTCCGAACGCCGTGGGACCTTAAGGTGGGATCAGAATGCCATGCGAACAAACAAACGTGACTTGCCTAGGAGAATGCCTCCGAGGATTTCGGCAATGACGCGAGGCTGTTTGATTCTTCCCAGAATCAAGCCAAGCAGCTGGGCCATGATGATGATGATACCTGTCCTTGCATGAATACGCAGCGGAAGCGAAAAAAAAAGGAGTCGACGCACCGAGTTGAATGATCCATAGTCTCAAGGGATCTGTGGCATTGTATGTCGCTGGATCTTGGCCGGTCAGGAGGCCACCCTTGAAGATGGCAGAAACTTGTGTCCCTCCGCTGCCGTGTTGAATGCCATCAGACGTACCTGGCCTTGGACCGTCGCCCTCCTGACGAGACTCTGGAAAACGGAGATGGTTGTAGTTGACAAGTCTCCCATGACGGGGTTAGAGGCTCAAGCACAATTTAAAGAGTGCCAAAGATATATAAAATCAGCCAGTATCATAGGCACAAGAGCGACGCTGACATAAACAATGAATCACCTGACCTGACCCCTTGAAATTCGATGACAGGTGGAAAGACAGGCATCCAGCACATGGTCAGGTTTGAAACAGTCCTCTGAGAGACCTCTCATTCGCAGTGGTGAGTCTGGTGACGACCCTATAGACGACCCGAGTCGACTCGGAGTCTCTCAAGCCTCTCAGGAACCATCAGCGGAGAAAATAAATGAATTCTTAAGTGAGCAAGTCCCATTGGCTGGTGAGCAATTTAAGCGACTAGGGCTCCAAGCATTTCCGTCTTGCGACTGGCAAGCAAGTGCCCATGCCAGTGCATTGGACACTATGCCACCGCCCCTGCGACGACGAGTGGCGCCTTTGAATGGTCACGATGATAAATGAAGACTCCAGCCTCGCAACCGACACTCCACAGGGAAATCCCACTTGGGACAAAAAATGATGGAGCCATCGAACGGCTCGGTGCGGTGCGACTCGGGCCATCACAAGATCTTGACAGGTCAGTACACGATGTACCCAAGAATGAATCACGCATGCAGAGTGTAGTGCAACGTACGGACGAGTGTTTGAAATCTACACGCGCTGGGTCGCCTTGTCCTCGGTGTCTGTCGCCCCACTGAACCTCCGAGTCTGGGCCGTCATTTTCCCGAACACTCGGAGGCGTCTTTCGTCCGAGATGAGATGTCCGTTCGAGTCGATTCCCGAGCGATCGAAAATACTGATCCGCCTTCGCATCGCACTGGAGCATGTTGGATGGGACGATAAGGACGTTGGGAGCGAATCCTCGGACACGGACGCTAAAAGGGTCGGACGGGAAGGCTTGGCCAATCGGAAGATTGGGCATGGAGAAGCTACCCGTGGGCGTCGGATCCCGGAAAATTGCACCTGGCGCCGGGAACGCTGGGTATGACGCAGCTGCCGGCCAATCGGATGCACAATCGTTATCGTGTCATGCGCCACCCACTGCCGGCAATGGCCACATTAACATTCGATGCCTTGCCAACTTGATACAAGCTTTGCAGTTGGGCCTCTGGACTGTCTTTTCTCGAACGTGGCAGAGTCTCGGCTGGCCTGGGCAAGCTGTTGACAAACGTTTGTCCTAGCGGTAAGATGATATTATTGGTTTCCGCTTAGCATCAAAATACCCGGTCGCCGCATCTTCGATAGTGCCAGAAAGCTCACTCTCGCTCAAGGACGGGAGGAGGACGTGTGGATGGACTCGGACGATGGGGGACTGTCCCCGCTGTGGCGCAGTCAATGACAGGTGTGGCGGTTAGTGGCGGTGTCGGTTAGCTAAGGTGGGGCTGCACGTGAACATGCTGCACAGAGCCGAGGCTCTCGAACGTATTTAATCTCCCCCACTTGGCTTTTTTCTCTCAGACTCGTACCCTCACAAGTAACAAAGTCAATGGAGCCAACCAACAAGACCACCGTTAACCAGCCTCAGGCTGCCACGCAAATGAGTATGTCCTTATTTCCTCCCTTTGTTCTGCTCGTGAACAGCCACCCTAGGCGTCATGAATCCTGCTCCCGCTAACAACCATCAAGAGCACCATGCCAAGCGTCTTCGTGGCGGTGGTGCTGGAAAGGTATACTCTTCGCCTCCTTGGACGGAACACGTCTCTGATAGCGCACTTTCAGGACTGCTTGTTGGGCGCCCTCGAGTGCTTCCTCTGCTTTGGTGCGTATTTTGTTTCTCAATAGGAGACACAACTGACGGGTGTCTAACAGAGTGCTGCAAGGTACTGATACACTCGTCGTTCACCCCTAACCCTAGTGCTGATACCCTTCTCAGGAGTGCTGCGAGTGCGGTGCAGATATTATCTGTGCGTCTGCGCAGTCTCTTTGTCTTTGTTTGCTGTTGCTGACCCTCACATCCAGGCTGCCCCTGCGAGATGTGCTGTTAAACGTTGGAGCAGATGTATCCATGTACTGTGCTGTGATGTGTATACGGACGTGTTGTATCTTGAATACTTTGAGTTTCTTTTGAGTTGCTTTTTGCATTGTGCGGGCATGGTTATCGGCAATGGGCCGCATCGTATGATACTACGACAGCGGTCGGCGTAGTACGAACGTTGCGCCTACCGCCCTTTATACGCACACGTGTTGTCGGTGCGGCACTAGTTTGTGTCACCGGATTGAGTCGCACTCTAAATTATGTCGTGTCCATTTGACATTTGACATGTTTGTGGCTGCTGTATCATAGAGGCGGCCCCGACTCCTTGGTCGTCGGTCAAGCGGCGTTTAGCGGCACTTTTTTTCTTCCGTGCCACCTCACCTCGCTCTCATGTCCTACCCGGTAGGTCGGCTTCGGTTCTGGGTTGCGTTCCTCTCAACCTCAACCTCTCCTCCTCTCCCTTCTAACCATAGTTTTATACTTTTACACATAATATACTTTGCTTCTTTTCCTCCGCACATACCAGGCGACATTTAAAGAGTACTAATCTTGGGTCATATGATCTGACACGGGAGGCTCGCCTTGCAATCATGGTACAGTTGATCCACCGGCAGAGGAATGTGTGAAAAAGGTGAGTGCACCCGGCACTCAACTTGAACCCAACCTATAGTAGAAGGACATGGCGAAGACATGGTTCAATTATGGTTGCACCCACTGCCCTCGGCTTCGAGCCACCTTCCAGGTCCATTACTATGAGAACGAACGCTGTGCATTCTCGTGAATCGCCAACTTGATCATCCACCAGTTGGACGCTCAAATCTATGCGAATTGACATGTATGCGATCAGATCCAGATGTTTCTTCATTTCGCCGCACCAGATGGTCGGTTGCGAACGCGAATGCCACGCGTACGTCTCGGCTGGTGGCTGCTCTACTAGGGCAAACACATCTTGCACTCCTCCACATCATGCAAGAGGATATCACTACCAAGTACGCGTCCCAAACAGTTTTGCTGCTCCTCATGGTGCTGTCTCCATGCATGGTATTGCCGCCGACGCCAACCCTGCTAGCGGATTTCGGGGCCCATGTCCCACTCTCGAATTATGATTCGTACAACCTATCAATTCGATTGAAGGTCGTTACAAGACAGCTTGAGAGCCGTCAACAAAGTGCCTTCTTGCTCCCCACCTGATGATGGGGCATCATATTCGCGAGAAGTGTCCTGCCTTACGCGTCTCGACCCTACTTATCCCAAACCTTCAAAACCTTGTTCTTCGTTGCTGTCATGACCAGGATTTCCTTGTATTCATCACCCCATTCATCGTGACATCCACGAGATCATGTCTCCCATGCAGTCAGTCTTGGCACAGCAACAGTTGAATGATTATGCTTCCCGTTCGTCACATCTACACTCATGTTGTTAGAGATCTCATCATCACTGACCACTGTAGTCGTGATCGTCACTGCAATCAGTTATGATTACTGTAAGCCATACATTTCAGTCTTTCGCTCCGTTATGTCTTCAGGCCTCACGTTTGCGAAAGAGGTAGCAGACTAGTGTTCGGTATTAGAAAAGCGTCGCCCAACTAACGATTTTTCGCAGATAGCCTGCATCTGGGTTCGTAATCGAACGTCTTCGCAAGCATGCATGATATATATGATACCTATCGTAGCAAAGACCCTGGACCTGGGTGTCTACGCTCTTTCTTCTTGTGAGTCTCTGCCTTACAACTGTTCTGCAATGCTTGCATATTCAAAACTCCGCGGTATATCAGATCCGTTATGGCTGTCTTTCTATCCTGTGTGGTAATCAACTGTACTTG
>MU130842.1:0-35473 GCA_015039435.1 Imleria badia
ACGACTGAGTTCGCCCAGAAAGTAGTGGCGCAGGCGCTTAGTGCAAGCCCACCGCCGTATTTGACGTTGGGTTACAACTCCACCCTGTTTTACCTCTTCCAATGGCTACCGAGACAATATGTCCTTGAAAGGATGTACAAGGCTCTCATCGGCTAGTATCTGGTACGTTTCACCCCTCCATTGTGCATGTCATGGTCTTTGGGTTCACTTCGGCACACAGCCCTCACTGTCTCACCGCGCGAGATGGTGGTCACGTTGACGTGATATGATTTCATAAACCTATACGAGGGACTATCAGTGATTATCATTTTTGTATCCGCATTGACCATACCAAGGCACCTGTGATAACCTACGAGCATGTAGATTCCGCCGAAATCTCATATCTTGCAATAAGGGTGACCGCCACACGCGAAATCACCGCGGAACCTGCCTGTCAGCGTTTCTTGAGTGGCGAAGTCGCTCAGCGGATCCGCGGGTAGTTTGGTGAGATCGTGGCTGGCTTGGGCGACATGGTGCAACAGCCATGGCGTGTTTCTGATGAAGTGACTCTTTCTGGAGTGCATGGACTCCTCGATTTGTTCGTGCCAATAGATAAGCGGACGGGCAGGAGTCTGCTACAAGGAGTTGTGGCGATGTTCTTGAACCCTGAACTTAATCGAGTGACCAATATGTTGATGTCCTTATCAGTGGTTTACTCCGCAGATTAAAGATACCTATCATCACCATCAGTTATCAGATCACCTCGGGAGCCTGTAACGTCTACCCAACAAATCAGGCGAGTAATTAGTCCCGAGAAGAGTCCAATCCGACGAAAGACTGCGTGAAATCCTCCATGTTCGAGCAGGGTACTGTACCGAACGGGCGAGAAGGTATTTATACGAGGTTCGAGCTTCCAAGGATGAGTAGTCTCCGAGTTCGGCACAGAGGTGCCCGCTGAGTTTAAAACCGGAGGCAAAACTTATGTAAGTGTCTCCTGAGTCCTACTACTACAGGGGCATGTCAAACCTGCGACACGCTGTCAAGAAAGAGGGGTACATGTCGTATGATAATGCGGCCCACGGCCCGCACGGCCCAAGTTATGGGCAGACACGGCGAGCGTGGGTCCGTGGTATAATCCTCCAATCACTGGTTGGCAAGTCCTCGGTCGCCACCGTCGGCTACTTCATCGCTACAGATTTAAGGGGATATGGGGATTGGCACGGCCAGACACGGCGAGCGTGAGTCGTGGGACTCGCGTGATCGTCGAATCAGTGATCGGTATGGCAATCCGTACCTTTCTTTTCGATGCTTCCGAGGCACAGCTTACTGATTATGTTACGAAAGTGAGCCCGGGCTCCTGCGTAGTGGGTGCTGAGGTCGTTTGATGCAAAACGGTCACTGTTAGGTGGAAGATCGTACAAGTACGGTACAGTTTCCTCGAATGAAAGATGCGATTAGTCCGAGGTGGCGCTGAGACAACAGAGTCCAGATGGTCGCGTACAATCCCCGGATGGGGTTATCGTCCTTGGCAAGGCAAAATCCGTGATTCTCAAAACGCCGAGAAGCCCAGATCGTCCTCGTGGACCGTATCATGTTTGATGGATATGTAAGCAGTCAAATAATCGCTGAGGTTGGTTTATCTGGGCGCAAACCCTGACATATTAAAGTGGGGACACCAAATGGAATTCGCAGAGTTGCAACCACCCACCGAACTAGATCACTACCATCCTCCAAGTTTCATACATGTCCACTAAAACTCAAGTTTTCTTCACAGGCGCTACCGGTATGTCTCATGTCGTCGTCGGTCATTACCCCTATCTGAAGTGTTTTTCTCTGCGCCAGGTTATGTTGGTGGCTCTGTGATGGATCGCCTTCTCCGGCACCCCACCTTTGCGACCTCTGAGATCACTGCTCTCGTCCGTAAAGCGGACAAGGCTGCCGTTCTCGAGTCGCTCGGAATCAAGACCGTCTTGGGATCCTACGATGACCATGCAGTCCTCGAGAAACAAGCTTCTCTGAGTGACATCATCTTCTCAATTGTGCGTGCACCCGTTCAATTAGAATGATAACTGAACAGCCTGATATCTTTGTCGACGTTCCTCTGCTGTAGGCGGATTCTGACAATGCGGACGCGAATAACGCAATTTTAAGAGGACTGAAGAAGAGATACGAGGAAACCGGAAAAGCACCCATTCTTATTCACACCGTGAGTGGCTACTGCTCCAAAGAGACATCATTTTTCAACATGTGGTCATTTTAGACTGGAAGTGGTGCGTAGCTCCTCGAGGGTCTGTCGCTGATCGGCTTGATCGTTCATTCCCTGTTAGCTATCGTGATGGATGACCCGAAAGGAGCCTATGGGACCGAGGAGGTTTGGGATGATACCGACTTGGCCAAACTGGACACTATTGCGGACACCCAAATTCACCGGAACGTCGACGCTCCCATTCTCGCCGCTGACAAGGAAGGTGAGCTTTTTTACCCGCCCGACATGCGGCCCAACCATCTGCACGCCGCGACACCTTTACTTACCCACAGTCTCAAGGGTACCTGAAGGCGTACTTGGTCTGCCCTTCTACGATCTTTGGCTTGCCTTCTGGAAAGCTGTTGGATCTTGGTGTTCAGAATACACGCTCCATTCAAATCCCCATGGCCATTGCCTGCAGTATTGGGAGGAAGCGTGCCGGCTTTGTCGGCAAGGGATTGAACGTGTGGCCTGCAGTTCATGTCGAAGACAGTGCGTTTAGTGATTGTTCTGTACTGGGAATTAACAGGCTCACCTGCGCGACCGTGATCGGCAGCCACTGATGTTTACACCATCCTTTACGACGCCATTCTGGCAGGAAAAGCAGGCCATGGTCGCGAAGGCCTCTACTTTGTCGAGAACGGCCACTATGTGTTTAAAGATGTCTCCGCCAAGATTGGAGAAGCGCTTCTTGAGCTGGGCGTGAGCGAGACGGCGGAACCGAACGCGTTTGTTGAAGAGGACTTCAAGAAATTCCCTTGGGTATGTGTCCATGGATGACATAGTCGTTATTCAAAATAACACACATAACTTTTCAGCTTGGTCTCCTTGGGACCAACTGCAGGTGCCGCGCGACTCGTATACGTGCCCTTGGCTGGGAGCCCAAGTACCCGATCGAAGGTTTGCTCAAGAGCGTAAGGCGAGACGTCGAGGCCGAGTTGAAAGCCACACCCAGTGCCTAAAGTTCGAAATTCCCGGGGGTTAGGTCGGCTGTACTTGTATCATGTGTTTGTATACTCAGCTGCGATCCGAGTCATCAATGAATTCTTGATGTGGCAAGGGCTGTATCATATCCAGTGTTGAATTTTGGTCGTGGACACGAACCTTGAGTCCCTGCCACCATATCAGGAACAATGTCTCAGGAACGGGTTACGGTAGTGAAGTAACCTCTCAGGGCCGTTCACATCCCTCGGGCCTATATAGCCTATCATTGAAAACTCAGTGAGGACTCAAAATACAACCACCTTCAACTCACTTCAACTCGGTATTAGCGGAGTCTAATTTCATTTCGTGCCAGCCATAGCCTTGTCAGGCGATAACGTAGCAAGACATGTCCCATGGCAGCTGGAGTCCCACAGACGGTCGGCCAATTCGCGAAGACCGTATAACGTTATCGTCGTATCAGGGGAGCTGGGGACGGCGAGCACAAAAGGAAATTCAGGGGTCGCTCCTGCACTGGAGCTGAGTCGAAGTTGGCTCCCCAGGCTTTTCTGCAATGCTGATTAGAAGCAGTGAAAAGAAGTGCGAGACAGCGTTGAACAGCATCCTGAGAAAGTGTCAATATAAACACAAACTGCCATCATGGAAGCGGATAATAAGCTGGTTTGACGCCCGGAACAAGGATGTGGAGATACCGCTGCCGGATTCATGGGAGGACACGTGCCAGGTTCAGCGGCGGCTGTGAACATCCTTCATCATGATGGCAAGGGTCAAGAGCAAGTTCAAAGCTTCACGTTTACGCCCAACAGCCACCATACGATTCTCCTCCGTCCTTTCCTGTCCTCCGTTCACCCCACCGAACCACACGCGCTAGCCATGACACCGAGTCTGGCTGATGTTGTGCATCGCGGTCGGGGTCACCCAACGCCAACGTTGTTGCGCGGGCACAACGGTAGCATGTCGTTTGTCGCGTTTCTTTCCGATGACCAAATTATTAGTGCATCCGACGAGGACAGGACCGTTCGCCGATGGAGTTTACCACAAGGTCATGGCCAAGTGCTGAAGGAAGTGCTAGTCTGTGCGGTTGCGACATCTCCAGACAGACGTTGGGTGGCCATAGGAGGGCGAGACGGGAGGATAAGATTATTGAACCTCGAGTCACCCACAGAAGTCATCAAGTCGGTCGAGAGACACAAAGATGTGATCAAGTCGTTTTCATTTTCTCCGGATTCAAGCCAGTTGGCAAGTGGCGCGGAAGACGGGACGATGCTCGTATGGTCCACGACAACGCTCCAGCAAGTCGCAGGTCCTTTCAAGGGGCACGGAGACTCCGTCTGGTGGATTTGCTATTCTCCCGACGGAAGGAGAATTGCAAGCTGCGACCGGGGAGTTATCCAGATCTGGGATAGCACTAGCACTACCTGGGTCGGATTCGCCATCGACGCACAAGCGTGGTCGCTTGCATGGTCTCTTGATGGCAACAGCCTGTTTGCCGGGTGCATGAACGGCACCATTAGACGCTATAATCCCGATAATGGCGTACTGCAGGCCTCGTATACGGGGCACAGCGACGTTGTTTTCTCGATCGCGTTATCCCACAACGCCAAATTCATCGCAACCGCCTCATGGGACAAAACCGTCCGTCTCTGGGAAGCAACCACCTTCCAACAAATTGGTCCAACTCTTCCACACGATACTCAAGTCATTTCCATCTCAATCTCTCCTGATGACAGATATCTCGTCAGTGGAGCACGAGATTCGAATATCCGACTATGGAACCTGAGGACTATCGCTCCTGCCCTCTTTAGTTTCTTCCCCTTGGAACCTAACCGCGGACTAGTATGTCACCCATGTCTAGCCATACCTTAAATTCTCGGCCTGACGCTCTGATACAGACGAAGACTGGTTTCCACCTGCCCTGGGGCAAACCTGTCAGTGATTCCGATGTCAATCATGACCATAACGACACACATACTCCCAACGCTGTAAGTGTTCCTTCACCATACTAGTATGCAACTCACGTTCATCCTCTTCGTTTAGCATGTACAAATATCCACCAGAGGTTCTTCAGAAAGCCCCGACAATAGTGATAACAACTCTACTAAGAGCAAAAGTAAGGGTGGTCGCAAAATCCTGAATATCTTCAGTGGAAAGCGTGAAGGAGGTAGTACGGTGCGTTAACAACCAAGCCATCGAGCACGACTCGTTTGCTGAGATCTCTTTGCGCAGATTGATTACCCGCGAACTCCCAGCGTAGGATCACATTGTTCCTTCAGAGACTTATTAATGCTCATGGTTTACCCTAGCCATCTACCCAAGGAAGTAGTCGCACAGATAGCCCACACACAGACAAAGAGTCCCTCAAGTCTGGTTCCTCCCCATGTCTTGCGGTAAGTTGCCATTTGGGGTAGACTATGAAGGACTGACAAGGTCTTAGCCTCCGTCCAGTCCAACGATATCAAGGAGACTAGTCAACGAAAGTGAAAATAAGACTTTCACCAAAGAAATGTAAAGTGTCATACCTCCAGGTTGATTCACTTATAGTTAAATTTACACGGCAGTCGATCCATCCCTGCCCATGACCTGACTGGTAGCATTGTACCAGAAGGCAGAAATCCGGTGTCCGGCGGCAGCCACGGAGATATTTACAGAGGCACACTCAACCTGAATGGAAGGTCCATGCGAGTTGCGTTTCGTGTCGACTTCACTGCGCTATAAACTCATAGCACGTAGGTTGCAATCAAAGTGATCAAAAAATACACGGCTCAGGGTGATGACCAATCGAAGAGAAGGGTGTGTCCTACAGGCCCATCGCATCCCTCGAGAATTGACCTTTTTTTTCACAGCGTCTTCGTCGGGAGATCAAACTCTGGTTGGAGCTTGACCACCGGAATATCATACCATTACTTGGGACGACCAAGGATTATGGAGATTTTCTCGCTATGGTCTGTCCGTGGGTCGAAAATGGCACATTGGCAGACTATCTCGATCGCTGCAATAATGTCTTGACAGCACCGATGAAGTTTTGTCTAGTAAGCATTTTCAATATCTTGGCGAGCATTCTTTGAATGTTGGCCCTGCAGATCAACGATGTCGCTTTGGGACTACAGTACCGTAAGTGATTTTTTTACGCGATGGCTGTACAGCCGGTGATATAGTATCCTATTCATTCATAGTGCATTCCAAGTCTATCGTACACGGCGATATATCTGGTGTACGTGGGGCTTTGGCTTGTCCCGTTTTCGTGCACTCACGTCAACGTTGCAGTCAAACATCCTCATTTATGGCAGCGGAAGAGCCTGCATCGTCGATTTCGGTCTGTCGATGGTCACGACCGACATCGCAGCATCCTCGATTGCATTGACATACCAAATCAAAGCCACGATCCGCTGGACAGCGCCCGAGTTGCTGGATATTCGCGAGTCCGAGAACGATGATGAGAATGCAGCCAAGATCTTTCCGACTGTGGAGAGCGATATATATGCGTTTGCTGGTATCATGCTCCATGTGCGTGTCTACTCTACTGTACCTCGTTTTTCTGGGTCCCTGACATCCACGTCCTTTGTCTCTTGCCCCCGTATCCGTGCGCACTGCCTACTTGTTCCCCGACAGGTCCTGAGTGGTAAACGACCCTATCATTACTTTCCCCGTGATGAACAGGTGATACTGGCCGTATCCAGGCGGGAGCGTCCGAAACGTCCTACCGTCGTCACGGACGACCAATGGGACTTTATGATGCAGTGTTGGTCTTTTGAGGCGAGCGAACGTCCTTGCGATGCGGCCATGGTGGCGTTCGTACATGAGCAGCTGCTAGATGCCGTGGCGGCGTCGTGCGAGTCGACGTTGCGGATACTTGGTGAGACGGTGATGGAGGACGACGAGAGTGTTCATACGAGTAGCAAGGGAGGTGGGATGGACAGTCGGTCGACTCTGTGACGGTTATCTTGCTTGTCAGCTGGGGCGTCGCCTCTAGGTCGATTTCTTGTCCATGACACGTGGACCGTGTCGTGGAACGCTGTATTTGTGCTCGCAATTGCTTTCTGGGTAGGCCCAGCTCACACAACCTGGTTTGCGATATTCATTGAAGACGTTTACGTTATTCACAACAAGCATTCATTCTCTCGGACTATATATACTTACCAAGACTTTTCTATGTTGTTAGCGGACGTGATGTACATACCACAGTGTCCTAACTTGACGTTCTAACCTTATCACTGGGCGCTCGTTCGGAACTGAAGCACTGCAGACGAATGTTGTTATTCTACCAATTCTGATGCACATATGATATACAGGAATAATCGTAACGGAAACGCAGAGCGATTGCAATATCAAGCGCGAGCGACGAAGAAAACAAGGATACATGGGGGATATGACATCACTACTAGTATGCATGGAAGGTGTTGAGGCAATAAAAGTGATGCGTTTCGTAAGCAAATTGACGAAAGAAATCTGAGGCGCTCTTGGCGCTCGTCAGGAAACGTAGGTATGGTGGGCGCAAACGTGATACGTTCTTCGTGTATGATGCGATCAGCAACTCTTTCCTTCCACACCCTCCAGACCTCGCGTTGGTTGGACATATAAAGGTTGCTGCCGAAGCTCGTGTGCGAAATGGCCACTTCGTTATCAGTGGACAGTTCAGCGCGTCGAGGAATTGCTCCCTCCGAACACGGTAATTCGGGGATCGCGGGACGAGCCTGAAGAACAACCCAAGGTAGGAGGATAGGACGACACACCTTTCGCACGCTGGACTAGGAGTTTATTTGTCCCTGTTGACGCTTGGCTCCGCTTCTTTCTTTCTGCTCTACCACCCTGCCTCGTCCTCGTCGCTCTTACACCACATCCAGCCTCCATTGGTCATTCAGGCGCCTCACAGTCTCACACCCCCTATTCTGGGGTCCCGAGCACGTAAGCCTCCTGCCACAGCTTCCTGCGAGGTGCAGGTTCGGCTTCCGTTCTGGACCGGAAAGTGCTACGCGCCAATCCGCTCCTCTCTCTCTCCCGTAGTTGTAGCTCCCTCACATTGCCTCTATTCTACCGTACATGCAATTCACTTTCTCCTTCGTCCCGCATGCACAGCGACATCCAAAGAATTTGCTTTATTGGATTGATCATTTTGATTCACTTTGTGCTGCCAAGTAGATGCCGACAAGCTTTGGGCAGCACTCTGAGCTATAAACATTGCCAAACCCTGGCCTAGCCCCAGCTCACAATCTGGTTCACGATACTGTACAAACTCGGCCAGAACAAGCCGTTTCCAAAGACCCGTCTATCACTGGCAGTCATATCTCCCCGTACCCCTTCTCCTTGTACACCTTTCGCATCTGCACGACGATCTTGTCGAGCCCTTGTAGCCATCTGTCGAGTTCTGCATCAACCTTGTCGCCCGCGACGGACGCGCCACCGTCCGGATCCGCAGCGAGTTTGGCGTAAAAGTCTTTCCTGTATGGACATGCCCTCATTGCAACCTGGTTACGAAGCGATCGTGAGCACCAACCATAAACCAGAAAAAGGGAACAAATAAAAAGAAGAGGGAGGGGAGGGAGAACGCACCGAGAACAAGCCCTTGACGACGAAATTGTGATGCTGCTTCAAACTGGCCTCGTACCCCTGGGTAAACGCCCTGGAGAGTTCGACGTTGGAGTCGGATTGAGCGGTATGAAGCGCCTGATGCGTGAAGGAGAGCCCGCGAAGGAGCCACATGAGGCCTTCTGTTGCGGTGCGTTTTTTCTCGGATTGTTCGTTAAGCGTAAGGAGCTCGAGGGTGGTAGATTGGGTGGGATGGGCGAGGTACCGGGTGCGGACTTTCTATAAAGAGGCGTTGTTGGTGAACAGAGTGAGAACGAGAAGTGAATGAAAACGAAAACGTACGGTGATGTTTCCGTCGAGATCGCTCACGACGAGCGCAAACGCAGGGTTCTCGAGGAGTTCTATGGTGGTGTTGGGGGGTTTGGTGTTCAGAGTGTGGTTAGTTCGTCGCCGTCCATCCGTGTTGATCGATGGAGCGTATACGTACTGAACAAGCGCACGACACCTTCTGATGCTTCGAGGAATGCGATGGTATCGATCCCTTCATCTGTGATGGGTACATCTGCAAAGGACTAGAAGTCCCAGTCGGGTTCAAGGAGATCGCAAAAGACATGCAATGGTTAGCTATGGGGAAAATTGGATTGTATGTTAGACTCGCCTTTACGGTTTCGAGAAAGGGCGCCATCGTCGTCGTGCTACGTGTATCGCCAGAACAACGAGGAGGTTGAACATGTGGCACCGATTACCAGCTTCGCTGATCTAAGCTATAATCTCGGAGTCCGGCCCGTGGGTACGATACTAAAAAACCGAAATAATCAAGGCTTGCTTGAATCAACTTTGCGGCATCCTTTGCGACTACCGCGATGTAGCAGGAATGACGCGGCCCAGTGATTGTACCTTCTTGATTGTCGCCCGTCTTTCTTCCAGAGTCCCAGCCGTAGTCAAAGCTGGCATCAAGGTGGGCATCCCGCACGTTCGCGCCGGTCACCTCATTTGAATTCGCAAAGAATGCAGGCGTGGCTCTAGGACCATAGTACCTCGCCTAGGGCTATGTGGGCATCCAACGCATTCTACACTGGCACCCGCCTACTCTGGTACAGCAAGTCGACCCAGTTTCTCGCTCAGCGCAACATTGTTCTCGGTAACGACGTTGCTAACACTCCCCTCGATTTCGACTGCTCGCCTCTCAGCGTTGTTGCTGTTGGCAGCAACCGTTGCACGCAACGAACGGTCTGCTGCGCTGATGTGACATGTTTGTATGTGTCCTACGTTTTGGAATGGATTCTAGACGATGGTCCTTCAACGTAATTTTCAGAACGGTGCCGTCAACCTTGTTGCCCCCATCAATGTCAACGCCTGAGGGATTATTGGAATCGAAGTTTGCGGATAGTTTTGGTGGAGTGGTTCCCCTTACTTGACTTATTACTTCAAAATCATATTCGTTTCGTGGGTCAATTTAAGTTGGTTTTGGTGTCTAAAATTACTTGAATGGGGTGGCTAAGCTGACTCGTTTACGTTGATGAACATTCAAGTTTAAGCGGAGTGATGAACCGTAGACGGTGGTAAGACTTACCACTCGATGGCACAACTTGGTCGCCGCTCCGCTGCGCTAGATCATTTGAGTGATCATTTGATGGCAGCACCCATCGGGTACTAGTCGCGCAGAACAGTATTCACCACAAGTAAGAACGTCCTTTCCTCGAGTCAATATCATTATCATCTGCTCGGCGACCAGCGACAACGACGACCTACTCTTCCGACGTGGTTATCTAAGTTGTTCATGTTGCTTATGGGGTTTCCTGCCCCAAACCAAAAGGCCACGACCCGTCGTGCCGTACTGAGAAAGGCCCGTGAGGTGGTTGCAAGTTGGCACGAAAGTGGAATTCCAAGTTCACATAGGCAAGGGATCAAGAAAAGTACATCGTCCAACTACTTCCTCTTTGCAACTATTGTAACATTCCGGCCTTACAAATTCAATTCCGCATCAATACGCTCTAGATACGACCTGTTCACATGCGCGCGAGGCGCGATCCGACACGGAAAGGCTTTTGGCCGACTGGATAGCATACACTCATGTGAGCGTCCCACGGATGATAGCGCGCTGAACCACTTACTGCGTTACACCGCTTATCCATGTCACCTGAACAGCGAGATCGTTGCCCTGGGCATCTTTGAGAGGTGAAAACTCGAACGTCGCAAGTATCGCGACGATGGCAGCAAAGAGCGTCGCATCTGCAACGTCGCGTCCTAGAGAAAGAAATGAGGACCCTTTGGAATATACGCGTCGTACTTTAGCTTGAGATATGGCACGCGTACGCACCGGGGCATATTCGTCGTCCAAAACCAAATACGAAATCCATCGGATCGTTCATGTTCAGCATGCCCTCGTCATCAAGGAACCTCTCAGGCACGAAATCCTCTGCATTCGGGAACCGAGCCTCGTCACGGGACATGGCCCTAGCAAACGTATTTTTGAACCAAATCATTGAGGAGAGACTGGGAGACCTACCACGCATTCGCAACAACGGTTGCACCTGTTACATAGTCATGAGCCCGACCATCTAGGCATGCGTGTGAAGGAGAAACTTACCCTTTGGTATGTATTGACCGTTGTAAACATCACTGTTCGATGTGGCATGCCAAACGCCTGGACAATTCAATCGTCAAGACTCCCCTGGGCAGAATGTAGATGTATAGAATTATCTTACCCAGAGGAACCACTGGCCGCCATCGAAGAGTCTCACGAACAATCGCATTGACGTACGGCAAGGCAGGTCGATCACCAAAATCAGGAAGGCGACCAGTCCCGACGACAGCGTCAATTTCTACATGAGCACGCTTCCATACTCGAGGATTCAGCACCATGGCGAGGGTGAAAACCATCAGAGAAGAAGCTGTCTGCCAAAGCAAAAGTTGTGAGATGTATCATAGGATCTGTCTGATATGGCACACCGTATCTGAGCCGGCTGTACAACACCTCAGGTGAACGATCGGGAACTTACAAGGACTGATAACTCACCGAGTATGGAGGATACGGCTGCCTTTTTCAGATTGAAAACATGCTTTGCGCGTTGTAATTGGTCAGGAAACTCGGGCATGCAAGTGAGGTGATCTGAAACCATCGACGTCATCGGCCGTTCAGTAGAAGTTTCCTAGGCACGTTGAGAGGTAAGGTCAACTGAGTTCTGCGTGAACGAAACGAAAAATCACCAGGCGCCCTGCGATGTGGTGGTAAGGAACTTCTGTCAGTTGTGCAGAGAGGCCGCGGGCACGTTTTGCTTCGCGTTTCAATGAAGATCCCGGGAACCAGTCAGGGATGTGCAACACTGTAATGAGCGACTGTTGGCATCACTAACAATAACGATTTTGTAAAACTGACGAAACGGGAACAACTTGTGGAGGACAGCGCGTTCTGGAGTGGCTGCCGGGACCGCCGCCGCGGCGAAATGCTCGAATGCGCATACCAAGGGGTCATCTTGTGCCTTAGTTTCGTAGTCATAGGAAGCAGACAGGGGAACTGCGATCCCGAAGCTTCAAGAATACAAAGCGTCAAAATTGCGAGCATTAAATATAAAGCGGCCCTTGCTTACGTGCTGTAATGATGTTCATAACGATCTGGGGTATCAATCAGGTTTATAACCAGCTGGCGAGCTTTACGGAGTTGCATTGGATGAAGATTGGGAACAGTGTCGGCGCGAAACGTTTGATGGAGTATCCGCCTACACGATCGCCAGTGTTCACCGTAGGGGGTGAAGGCAAAAATACAATCCATACCATACCTAAGCAGAAACCATCGAATAAGCGAGCATGGGATCGTTTGAATACAAAACTCACGGCTCGAGCGTTGCGACAAAAGGACGGTCCGAATAAAGGCGAGAACGCTTTTCCAGCAACTGCACAGCAACCGATTGCGATCCTAGCACTACTACGTCCTGGTCCAAAAGCCGGTGATAAAATATCTCCCCTATGGTGCCCTCAACGTGCTGACGGCAAGGTACTAGAGAAAAGGCTCACCATACACAGAATGCCATTCTGTGTATGTTTTCCAAGGGCTCTCGCGATCGACCGAAAGTATATTTCCTAATATCGGGACCGCAGTTGGACCTGGCGGCAGAGGGAGTCCTTTTCTCTCCAGCTTTCCCTGGATAAAACGCCGAATAACATCTATAGCGACGATTAATACCGGTATAATCACCGAGAGCTGAGCGGGCGACAGAGACTGCATAGTGGTTGAGGATTACGACGAACCTTCTCGCGGGGGAGGTCGTTTTTATAGGCTAAAACTTTTGAGCCGGCTTGAAAAAAGGAATCAATGGAGCGGATACAGATGCACTGCACCAAACTTACCTCAAAGTCGGCACGTCCCCTGCCAAAAGGAGGTTGAGAAGCCTTCAAGTTGGTTATAGGTTGGTTGGCTTGAGAAATGAAGAGTCGAGAACAGGGCACAGGGGCAATTGTGTGCCTGTCTGGTCACTCCTTTGCCCGAGTTCGATGGATCGCATGTGCTTCAGGCATACTATGGCCGCCCATCGACCCTGTTGTAGACCGGTCTTCAGCCCTCTCGCGCTTTCAAAAGAGGGACTCTCCCCTACTGTTTCAATGCAAGATTCGAATGATGATAAATTCACGCACAGAAATCGATTGATTATGCTATAGCACTGCATGTTGGCACTGGCAGCCCGAAATACGCCACGCGGGGCTCTTGTTCAACATAATTTCTTTCACGGCGTCGCTAGAGCAGATGCAATCCTCTCTGCGCAAGTTGTACGTGGTCGTTGCAATCAATCGTGTACGCCATTGGCAATCGGACCATCGGTCTTACGGGGTGACTAGGCATGCTTGCGGTCGAGGAGGACTCGAGGAGGATGACGTGCGGGAAGACTCAACGTGCCGACTGCACATGCAATTCGCCGGGAGTCAGGTCTCGGAGTCTGCGGGCTCACAAATGGGGTGGCTGTGACTGGCCTCATCACCTCGACCATAGTGTTTATGCTGCCACGTCGATGCATCCTCCCAATACAGATTTGTTGAGGTAGAGTGACAATCAATTTATATTTCCAGTTGAGATGGTTCGTGCGCATTATTCGTACGGAGTTTGAAAGTGTACCTCGTGCAAGTACGCCGTCGCAGCGAGCCCGTACACATATATCCTCTCCATCTGTGCCACCCAATCTCACATCACTGCGCCTCCTCGATAAATTCTTTCAGTACTTGTATCTCCTCGGCCAACAAATGGACAGAGAAATGCACATCAGCATCGCATTCAATACACATCTCCATTTCGCACCATTTTTGTTCGTGTACCCACTCAGTGTCCCCCACTGAATCGACAAATTTCGTCGGTTTGCACCTGCGGTTAGTGCCATCGTGTTCTGGATGAGTGCTCACCTAGATCTGAAACCTCTTTAGGTACGTACCTCTCCCCTTGCGCCCTAACTCGCATGATTCACATTTGCAATATCAGCACGAGACATGCACGATTTCACTACAGGCGAGATGGTGAATTGGTGGCGTCGTCAGCATGTTGGGCGGCCAAGCCAGTGAGTTGGTGATGTCCGCGAGTGGGTGGTTGTCAGCAAGTGGGTGGCAGCGTTGGCAAGTTGCTGTCTGTCGTGCATCCAGGCGATAGCGGATGCGAGCATCTCAGAGATGAGAATAAGTGAGTAACAATATAAACGTGCAAGTTGCGTGCAGAGACGCCGATAGACAAGTCCGCATCATCCGCGTGCTCAAGTGAGAGAAAACTCGTCTGTGATTTCAAGCTGCGTTGGCGGCGTTGCTGAGTTGATAAGAGCGGGGGTGTGATGGCTCCAAGAGAATCTAGAATAGTGTCAGTACTACCTTGAGGCTGAGGCCAAGGCTTGGGCCAGGCCAGAATTTCAGTAGTACATTTATCTCACTTTACTACATGAATCAATTGTTACATCCATAGATCAGTTGAAATCAGTGTGGTGAGGTGTGATAATTGCATGGAATAGTAACGGACCGTAGGCCGAGAGTAATTCAAGTCCGTTATGTAAATCTTTCGTGTCTTTGGACATCACTTGTGTACGTGAGCCAACTGCAACGGACTCAGACGTGATGACGAGGACGAGCGATAGCGCAAAGCGCTGTGTGGGAGTCACTACCTCGTCTGTGTGACAACGCTCGCTCGTGTGATATCAAAAGATGGATGAGACTCAAGATAGGCGGTGATGAGAGAAGGATGGGCAGACTACTGAAAAGGCGGGTGTGTGCGGTTGGGCGAAACCCGAGGGGGGGTTTCCGACTCGAAGCAAGGCCCTATCCTGGATGGGTGAAGATGAGCTGTGAGGGCGGGATGGGCCCTCGCAGTCAGCTTGACCGGAGAAACAACAGGTGTTCGGGCGTCGAGCGAGGTCAAATGGCTAATGACCATTGGTCTCTGCGAGAGGGAGTTGGTGGGCGGGTGACAACGAAAGAAGGCAAAATCCGTGAGCGGAGCTCTGCTCGACTCCGTTGTCTCCACTTACGTAGGATACCACAAAGCCAGGGGACGGAGACCGACCACCAGCAGGGATAATCAGGATGCGGTGGGTGGGTGAAAACTCGCACGCGAGTTCACTAATCTAGAGCGTAGGAACTTGAAGTGGCCCGAAAGCAAGAGGCGCCACTGCCAGTCGCTCGGCCAGAGACCGAACAGGACCGCACGGTGCTCTGTTCTTTCACTCGTACCTTATTACGAGACAGGGCCGTCAACTAAACGTACTCCGAGTCCGGGGAACTTGAAGGGGGTGAGTGGGGTGAACAACCACATGTTCTTTCTCCTCGGTCGCCATTCTCGCCAGTCGCCCTATCCCCACCACCGCGGCGGTAAAGTGGTGACAGGGTTCGATCTATTGATCCTATCTTAGCCAGCCATCACATTCATTCTATATGATCCATCCGTGGACGGACGGTGGCACTCCATGCCCGACAACTCCCAATCAATTGATCATGTCCTCTCAAAGCCCGTCTGCGTTAGATTTGTATATATATACATTCGTTCACTTTCGCACGCCTGGTGTACTGATGCGGCATCCATACAGCCAACGCCACTCGATCCACCCCCGAAACCGACCTTTCAATTCGAGATCCGAATGGTCACCATACGAGCCTGATTCGAACCACCGTTCAGCATGAACTTTTGGGTTTTACCACCAGGTTAGTTCAGGGTCAGCGCGTGTCGTTCCGAATGCAGATCATGAGTACAGTGTCATCATGATGCTAATTCTCATGTTAGGAACCTGATCCAGAGATCAAGATCGACTTCGCCGTCGTCAATTGCTACCCAGCATTAATGGATGGATTTCATAGCCTAGGCCCATATCGACATCGTCAAGATTGTCGAGATCGTACACCATCAACGTGTTATCATATGTTCATTAATTGTCGGATTTCTTTGCGCACGTGTTGAAGTCAACGTTCTTGTTATCGCTGGTTGTACACTTCCCAAGCTCAGGCTGAGCGTGCCGCCCACTTTGTTGAGTGTGACAACGCCATATCGTTTCCTCACTTTCTTGACACAGGATCGGCAATACATTTTCTCCCAAGGCTAACTCCGGGTCACATGGACTTCAAGCAAAGAGGAGTATTTACGTGAACCCAACAAAGTTAGTGCAGACCCTGCAATCACTGGCGGGTTTCCAAGGCTTCGATTCCCATAACGACTTGCAGGAAGTTGCCCACAACCCGCAATAGGTTTAGTGTCATTCCCTCTTGTGCGCGCTCGGTTTGTAACCCCCTATACGACTATACGATCAAGCAAGGTTTGGGCCTCGGAGATCTGGGAATACCCGATGTGCTAATCCACTGGGAATAGCCCACGTTTCGAAGGCAGTGAGTAAGCATGGATCATCCTGTATCCAGAACCAGTGTCCATACTGATCGGCTGCCTGTAGAAGGACCATGGCTTGGTGATCAGTACGTCGACGACACACTATTCACCGTCATTATTCAAATATTGATATTGTTCCTCACCCACGGCGATGGAATGTGGACTATCCCGATGACGAAACGTGAATCAACTAGACTGATGACTGCCCGACACAATATTCTTTTTCTACGATCGATTGGAACTCTTTCACAGCCATAGCGGCATTGACGGAACAAGATTCAGCGTATATATATGAAACGTATCACATTGTTCACCACGCACTGCAGTGCAATTTGAATTGTCACGATGGCAAAATTCGAACCGAGGTGAACGCCCATGACAATGTCCGCCCTTGTCTATGATTAGTTGTTCTTTCACGGCGGAACGAAGCTTGAGGTATACAAACGAGTCTGATGTTAGTACATACTTGTTCTCTGCACCATTTCAACCGTCCGCTTTTTTTTCTGGGAGTTTTCCACGAGGGGGAAGTATCCAAGGAAAAGAAAGACAAAAGAAAGACAAAAGAACAAACTGGTGGTTTGACGAGCAGGAGTTCAAATGAATAATGTGTCACGAAAGAAGGTGTCCATGGGTAAGACATGCAAAGGGTAGAGATCCCACCTCCGAACCTCTCCCTGCAACAGATAAATATCCTTGTTCGAGTCGTCTGCGAACAAGAAAAAAAAAGTCTTCACGGTCACGCATGCTCGCCACCGGCACACACATGACCCGTCCCCCTTCTCGAAAACACCCTGCCACACACCTCACACTGCCACCGCAGTAGGCCCAAATGCACCGCCAATACGTGTCTAATGACACTCCCCCTCTGCATTGGCGCAGCGCGGCATCCGTACCAATGACAGTCGGCAGTGACTTTGTCGTTTCCCCGGACGTCGTGGGTGTGGCGAAAGTGTGCGCAGACGCCTTTAGAGTCGGGGGGTAGGGCGGCACCACATATGTGAGTGGGGCCGTGCTGGGAGACCCATTGGCATGTGGTGTGGGGAAGCTCGTCGGGGAAGGGGGCAGCTACTGGTACCGGCGGCGCTGGAACAGGTACAGATACATATGTGGGCGTGAGTGAGGGTGAGTAAACGCCATTGGAGATGTTGACGAGGAGCTGCGAGAGAAATTCGTCACTTAGGAACGAAAAAAACCGCCAGAGTCAGCGACACTCGTCAAGGCGACAAGCGTGGTCATATCATCAATGAAATAGTGAAACACATACAATGAGTCGGGTATAATTTGGGATTGATACAGCTCGTCGTACATGTTCGATGATGGGCAGTTTGGGATCCTGTGTTTCTACAGAAGGGGTTATCTTGGGTGCGCAATATGGAGAAGAAGGGGGAAGTTCGCAATGGGTTTTAAAGTATATGCCTAATCCAATAGCACCAGATCGGATTGTCGAGCGCCATTGAAGTGCTTCTCTCGCGACTCTCCGAGAGTTAAATGTCAGTGATCCGCTACAGCACCGCGAGCCCTTGTTGTGCTCGATTGATCTATCTATAACTAGATCCCCGTCCCATGCGAACCAAGCCCCCACGTGTAAAGGCGGCAATCAAGAGGTTAGTAAACTAAGAACCTTGACGCAGTCTTCGTGAGGACAAGATTTGACCAGCGCACCTACGAGCGACCCTGGGGAGCTTCGCGGTCGATATGGTTGACGCGTCTCGCCACTGGGAGGCACGTGGTCCTCGGGCTTGTTGCATGGAGACAACCATGATGGCGTATCACGCATGATGAACTGCGGTGCCCTTACGACAACTTCCGTTGCTATCAAGGCCAGGTGCTAATGCTTGGGAAGCTGTGTCGTAAGTAACGACACCACGTCTTCGACGAGTTGAAATCCTGCATATATGGTTATAGTTGGTCTTGAGATAGGAATGTCCCGTCGAGTGATCAACCAGGCACACCCGGATATAATCGTGGGGTCATCTTCAAGATCTGACAGAATTCTTGATCCGTCTGCGGATATGTTCGATGCTCACAGCAGATCTGGGGTTGGTGGTGTAAACACGTCAGCGTGCGAACAATAGGGGGGGTTATGTGGGGAAACAAACGATGTAGAGGCACTCAAAGCGAATGCGTAACATATTTCATTCCTCCCCCGATATGACCCAATGAGCGACCAACTGCCGTCATAGCACCCCGCCCCCATTAACCATTTCAAGTAGCGCAGTCAATTACACGATAAGTGCACACTAACCTATTTTGGCCCCCAATGTGCATCGACCCCAACCCGACCCACACGAACCATAATATGGGCACTCGATCACACAACACGTAAAATATTAGGTTGGGAAGAGGACCCCTATTGCATATGAATGACAACAACTTCCCAGTTGGTGAGATCCAAGAAGTGCTGCCAAACAAAGAGAAGGTTAATGTAGTGTCGATGTAACCTGGAGCGTCACTGTCAAGGACTGTACATATGGATATCCAGGTACAAAAAAACCATCACCTATTGCAGATAAAGTGAATACGACCTCGACTGCTGAGCAAGGCATGGACGAAGAAAGATAACCTACCCAATCATGAATGTTGTTGACATAGCCAAGCACTGGCGTTGGGATGGCGCCGGGAAAACACATGATTGCATACTCTGCGGGGAGTAGTGGCCTATCACTCCACCATCACTCCACCTGGACACGTTTCTTGCTTGCGATCTTTTCCCGCTTCACGTGAGAAGTCAAGCTTTAAAATGTTCCCTGAGAACGTTATAGGACCCAGGGACCAGCCACAAGGTCTACGGTGAGGGGACGCCGTCTCGACAGCAACCGCGTGGTCTGACTGTGCAATTTGTTGAGAATGTGCGCGTAAATGAGATTCTTATCGAGCTGGATTGGTGCAAGGTGGCGTTTCTGAGCTGAATATCTCCGAGGCGTTTCAAGTTTGACAAAGAACTGATTACAACGGCTGTAAGACTGGGACACAGTAGTGGTAGCAAGAAAAGTGGCACAAACTGTGGCCATAGTCGGCTCCTTGAAGGTCAGCTCGTTGGAAATCGAAATACATCTGCTCGTTCTCCCATCCCAAAGGCTAAGGCAACCCGAAAGAATGCCATTCCAACGACTCCCTTGCAACTGAGCAAGCCTTGGATAAAGTTTCAAGCCTACATATCTATTGAGCACCAAAAAAGTGCCCACACAACTTACTTGCCCTGAGAGTGAGTAGTAATACTGATTTTCTTGCACACTGGCCAAGACAATAATCATAGTTTAGCCTCCATCGACAGGCTTACCACCCTCCGCGCTATCCATGCAAGTCCATCCCATCCAACCTGACTTCTTCCCAGAACGCAACAATCGTAACATGGCACGATAGACTATCGATAGACTCGCCTTTACCTAGGTAGCAGCTAAGCTGAGTAGTACTCCGCCATCTTTCTTGCCTTGCTGCCGACGCCATTAATGACACACTATAGTGACTACTACAAGAAGTTGGCCACAATCACTGTCACATGTACTTTGCATTACACACAGCACAACGAGACACGGAACCTTTCCGCAGTGTGTTTTCCTCTCCGACTGTCAGATAAAGCAAACTACTGGTCCCACACTGAGTCAAGGATCTTGGAAATTTTACCTTCCTTCATCTCTCAGTTTCCTTGCACAAGAACATTGTACACTGTCCCAGAATTGAAACCGTGCTGGAACGTGGTCACGTGCCTGTGCTGCATCTGTGGTGCTTCAGACTAATGCACCTGCGATATACCGTCCCATGAAACATAGAGGGATACATCAATAATGACAATCTGCTGCGCACTAGGACTTGTTCTCCATCCAAAGTCAAATACAATCTGTCAGCCATTGCCGTTCGTGTACACCTGTATCATCAAGGTATCTCTCTGGAATAAAATCCTCTGTTTGGGAAACCTGCCTCGTTGCGCAAGATGGCAATAATATAAGTGTTCGTTCGCGCAGTTATTGGGACTTAAAATGCATTTACAACCATCATGATGAATGCACCTAACATCAAAGTCCGAATTACTACCAGTGTGGCCTACTACTAGCGCCACCCTGAACAACCAGGTTTTTAGTAGCATCCTCCAAAATGAATGCCGGTCTGGACCACCATCTTACTCGGAGGCACGGCAGGCAGGCAGTGTTGACCAGTAGAGCTCACCATTAATCACTTGCCACTGACCATGATTGGCATGAAAGTAAATAGGTTCAAATATGCCACGGGATGCATGACGCTTTAATGAGTTACAGCCCACTTCTGATAGGCCATCACCAACACCTTGGTGAGCATCTCCGATCTGCGATTCAGTGGCCTGCCTGCCACTGGGTCCACCGAGAAGTTCTATCTGAAAACAAGTGCACCCTCACTCTCTGGTGCATTTTTATCCACGTCAGGCTCCTAGTCGCCCACCTTCAAGTTGAACTGAGCCGTCGAAATATCGCATTAGATCTCAGACTCACGACCTTTTGCAGACCACTGAGCGCTTCCCTGACGACATTCACACTGAGAATTGACATAATCATCCAAGAAGGTGGTACCAATCGCCTTCCTGGGACAGACAGGCTTTACCTATGTCGCCAGGGCAGTTCTGGGTCGACTCATTGTTTGCACGACGGACCAAGGTCAGTTGACTTTCAACGGGCAGGCTCGGTGACTAGTGCACGTGTGCAACGCACAGTACTCACTGTCAGTTCTTCAAAGAACAATGCAGCAAGAGGCCCTGCGGAAGCGAACATGCACTTTAATAATAGCACTCCAGTGGCAGGTCACTGGCATACTTCGACATCTCTGAGTTTCTCACTCTAAATAACGACGGGCTACTGTTTAAGTCTCACGAAGCGACCACTGCCATTAGGGACCAAGACATCTAGTGCCCCGACTGTGAGTTTTCATACCTTGCTTCTAGTTTACCAACTCACCCCGGGCCATCCTCCGGCACAACGAACAAGCGCCCGATATCCCTGAACCCCTTCCTGAACGCGGAGAGCAATGCCAAGGGAACGAGGAGACACTCAGGTCCAGGGATCAACTGCATGGTGTGCCCTCTGAATCTTCTTCAGGTTTTGCAATATACATAGACGAGAGTGAAGAAACAGTTATTACTAGTATTTTTCCACGAATTTCGCAGAGATTGTTAATCATGATGGTAATGTAGGTATTCGAGCGACAAACATCACTGTTAGCCTTGGACGAATACCTACTGGATTTTACACTGCAGTCTAATACAGTGGCTGCGAGTGGGGAACCGAGAATGTCGCTGTTTCCAATGATGTCATCGAATGATTAAGTTGGGGAGTTGTTCAATTACTTCCAATGGTGACCTCAATCAGGCAATCTCGCTTATGGATGTATTTCTCCAGTCTGCTCCAGATGTCAAGTACATTTCAGGGCTAGGGCTCGGCATGGCATTACTGAACAGATTCAATCACCTCGGCGAGCTAAGTGACCTCGAGCAAGCGGTCTCGAGGCTCAGTGATACCGTTGACCTCACCCTTCAGGCTGATGGTCACCCTAACAAACCAATTCCTCTTACCAACCTCGGCAATGCCTTCCTCGGTGATTTTCAGCACCTCTGGGATCCAGGGACCTAGAGCAGGCGATTGCGACGCTCAGGTTGCTGTTGATCTCACCCCCGATGGTCACCCTTACAACCCAAGTTTCTGAACAACCTCGGCAATGCCTTCCACGCTCGTTTCAAGCATCTCGGAGACTTGAATGACCCAGAGGAATTGATTCCTAAGTATCGGGATGCTGTTGACCTCGCCCCTGAAGGTCACTCCGGTAAACCCCTCTATATGGACTCCCTCGGGACCGCATTCAAAGCTCTTTTCAAGCTGCTCGAGGATTTTGATGACCTTGAGCAAGCAATTTCGACTCATAGGAATGTTGTTGACCTCACCCCAGATGCTCACCCCGATAAACCAGACCGTGTTAACAACCTCGGCGCTGCCTTCGTCATTCATTCAGATCACCTCAAGCGGCTGGGTGCCCACTCGTGGGCTGCTTGTGTCTCCATATGCCCTACCACGGTTCGATTTCTAACATCGCAGAAGTGAATATCATGTGCTCGTCTTCTAGGGCATCACACCCTCCTGAACGCATATTCCGTTGCTATTTATCTCCTCACTCAGCTTGCATGGATAGGCGCTCACTTATGGAGCGTTACGCTCATGTAGAGTGGCTCGAGCAAGGACGCTCGATTCAGCTCCTATGAAGAGCTGTCATCTTTCCGTCCGGATCACGCCCGCAGGCTTCGGAAACTGTCAACTGCATTGGAACATGCTAGTGTCGCTTGCAAAAAATCCTTCTCCTCGTTGGTGCTGTCAGAGCAGCCTCAGAATGGGGAGCATCGCGCGACAGAGTCCGCGACAGTCTTTGGAACAAGAAGCCAACAGACACCGTATGCTCGCGATCGAGCGAGACAAACTGCTACAGGCTTTGCCTGGTTTCGAACGATTCCTCATCCACAAAGAGTCCTCCCAGCTCCGTGCTTCAGCACACTCGGGACCGGTGGTAATGCTAGACGCTGCAGAAAGTTGCTGCGACGCGTTACTAATAATTATTCGCGTTGACATGGATCATGTAGTTCACGTCCCGCTTCTAAATTTCACTCTGAAACGAGTTGTGGGTCTCCAGAACATGCTGAAAAAATTGCTAGGTCCCTCTTGTGCCAGTGTCATGCGCAGCGACGAAAGAGAGGGGCAGGCTACAACTTGTACGGAGAGGCATCAGCTAGGAGTCCATTTTATCTGCCCTGTCTTCAAACCAGTCCTAGATACCCTGCCAGTGGATTTATCAGTATGTGTACCGACACGATACATGAATCCACAGCAGCTTGACTGGTTCTTTGCGTCTCTGATCGGACGCCTGGGGACCTACTATCACGCATTTTTGGTGTCCGACTGGGCCTTTTGCGTTCCTTCCTATCCACGCGGCGGGTTTATATCGCCCTCAGTATTCGGACCAAGCTTCTGATTTCGTCTTCTCATCATACGTCCCCACTCTCAGCATCCTCGTGCCATTGGCACCCAAACCCCAAGCGGCTTCTAGAGACGATCTCCGCCTCCTGACTGTCCCTCAGCCTCCCTCGGACGGTCAATCCTCGCTTTCAGGCGTGGAGATCGAGTTGACTCGGAGCCACATCAGGACCATGATCCAGAACGCACCGTTAGCGCAATCCACCCTCATAGAATCCTCAATGGGAACGGTTGAGGAAGTACTCACCCTGATGAAGGATGCGGACTGGGCCCATTTTTCATGCCACGGAATCCAACATGCTGACTATCCCACTTGCAGTGGACTCTGCCTCGCTGATGGACGCCGCTTGAAACTATCTGATATCATCGCGTTGTCACGACACCGTGGTAGGTTCGCCTTTCTCTCCGCATGGCAGACGGCGACAGGCTACAAGAATCTCTCCGACGAGACAATCCATATCGCTGCAGGAATGTTGTTTGCGGGTTACGGGGGAGTGGTTGACACGATGTGGTCGATCAGCGATCGACTTGCGCCCCGTGTGGCAAAAGACGTATACGAGCATCTCTTTCGGAACGGAACGAGGCCGGATTATCGGGAGGTTGCACGAGCATTGCATGATGCTGTCGGACGTCTTCGTGATCGCACGCCATTCGTCGAGTGGCTTCCGTTCATCCATGTGGGTCTCTGAATGTTCGGGTGTGGCATATGATCAATGTCTTGTACTGTGCTGTACATCTCGTCATTTATGCGAATGGATCGGGATCCATGTACACGACAAAGTAAGTCAGATCAATTTCGTGTACTACGACCCCGCGTTTGGTTCAATACCATAGACTTTCAATCCTCTCTGAAACAGTCGTCGTTGATCAGTTCACCAAGCGAAAACAAAAAGCAAAAAGGAAGTGGATCGAACCTTGCCAGCCCACCCAGTTCCCCTCACACGATTACATCCCCACACCCTCACTTCACCCAGTTTTGGCGCGGACAACATGACGTCCTTCATCATAAAATCATCCAATTCACGGCACCAGCTCATGTCCAGCCAGCGCACGTCCGAGACGTCCTTGAGCTGTCCGAGGGACTCGGAGGAAATTGGTCCCAAGCCATTCAAGTTGAGGGATACGAGCGACGATGCAGAGTGAGCAAGGAGCGCTGTGAACGTCGCATTCGAAAGGGTACGGTTCCGTGCCAGAGACACAGTACGGAGTGGTGGATTGGGAATAAACGTTGCGCAGTCATCCACCTCCATCCCGGATTCGCAATCCTCCGAGTCGAGTGTGGTAAAGGGCTTGTCCCAATTTTCGAAAAAGTGGGCAACGCCGGTGTCTGACAAACTCGACAGTCCTTCTAATTTGAGTTCTGACATGACGCGCGCATGTTTGCGGATTCCATTCTCTAGTACCAAATCGGTGAATCCCTCATGCCAAGATGGATTAAAGCTCTCCAATGTCGGGCCATGCCTCTCTAGAATCTGAAGCCAACCATTTTCTACAATGCCGATGCCGGGATTTGAAAGGTCCAGTAATTTCAGTGGCGGTAAAGCGCAGAAGGGCTCCACAAAGGTATCATCCAATTGTCCAACCTCTTTCAATTGCAATTCTTCCAGCTTGATGCAATTCTTGGCAAGTGACTTCGCACATTCGAGGTCAAACCGAGGGCTCTGGGTGATGCGGAATGATCGCAATCCCGATTTGGCCTTGAAAAACCCGATCCATGCGTCCGCGCGTACGAGGAATGGTCCAAGGAGGCTGAGATGCGTGAGTTGGGGGAGCGATTTGGAAAACGTAGTGATAACTGGACAAGTGAGACGACCGCAAAAATCAAGGTGTAAGTGCGTCAAATTGGGATTAAGGCTCGCGAGCGTGGTCAGAGCCGGAGGAGCCAAGTCTGTCGACGAACCTGAGCATGGAGGCGGGCGAAAAAATAGGATGAGCTTACTGGTAGCATCATAAAAGCGAAGTTTCTTGTTTTGCACGTCGTAGAACAGTTGAGCATTTTCGGATGTTCTGCTCCTCGATGTATAAGCGCTAGGACTTGAACTACATCCGCCACTCACAAGCTCCGGTTCCGAGCCAGGGTTTTCGCAATTTCGTCCAAGCTGACTGAACCAACATTGCCAAGGGCCTCAACATCGTCAATATATTTTCCGATCAGCTGCAATTATACAAGAGGTAAATATAAGGAACCAAAATCAAGCCGGATGATCACCTCGATACACAGAGAAGCCAAGGTCGGAAAGCGACGTTCTTCAAAGCTGATCACTTCGCGTTTTTCCGCTGCCGGTTTTCTCTTTTTAGCAGCGGCTGGTGTTTTGAATGGGTCAGTCCCAGACGATTTTGCACACTGGTGACAAAGATAACCGGGTGGTGGATTTGCAGCCAGCGTATATTTTGTCTGGGTACAAAAAAGGAGTGAGATGACCTCCAATCTCAGTATACATTCTCATAATTACCACAGTGAATTGCTTTTCGCACCGAGCACACTTTTCGAAGTTCCCAACAGGCGGCTTGGGGTCACCATTGCCGCCCATGGACCACATGTTCTTTGAGACGGCCGTATACTCGTCTTCAGACGATCCTTCGTAGTCGCCATCTTCTTTGGCCTTCTTTTTCGCCTTAAATTTGGCCGCCGCAGCACCTTTGCCTTTGGCGCCTTTGCGTTTCTTCACGGGTGTTTCTTCCTCCACTTCGTCGAGTTGATCAGACACATAACCCGAGTTCTAATAGTCAGGTCGCAAGGATGAAGAAAAACGACAAGGATATTGAGATGAACATACGGTGGCCACCTGACGTCGTCCGCGACGGCTCGTCGAGGCCTCTGGCGTAGGGGCCTCCTCTTCGCGCTGATTTGCGTGGTCGCCCTGGTCGACGTTGCCGCCTTGTTCCGCGCTCGTGCTCTGAGCAGCGTTTTGTCCTTGTGGTTGATCCCTTGTTGCGACACGTCGCGCAATCGTAGCTGGGTTGATGCCAGATTCCTAGGCGTTGTTCAGAGGCTCCTATGAACGGACAAACGGATAGCGAACGCACTCGAAGGAATTCTGTTAGAGCAGATGTTGGACCCCGTACATTGTTGCTCCTGCGACTCATTGTTTTTCTATCAAAATTCTCGGGTTCGGCTGTATGAGGGCAAGAGTTCAAGTTGCTGTGGGCGTGCGCGGCTCGTAAATTAGTGTGTGACACTGAAACGCGACATGTCACAAGAACAATAACGCGTCTCCAATTACGTCACGGCTGCTGGTACCAAGCCACTTCCAGCATGTTAACCACAACTTCAAGTTGAAGGTGGGCAGAAACAATTTACAAACACCATGTTTTTAGGACACTCATATTTACAGTGGGTTGTCATTCCAAGCCTTGACTACAACGAGTCCTAGCAACAGAGAAGAAATCGACCACTTCCTCGATAAATGGCCGTACGTTTTTACTCGACCGCTTGCTCTGACTACTAGCCCAACACCGCTGCATAAATTCCCAGTGAACGTCGGCGATGGGTGGCTCATCCGGCCGTGCAGGTCTCAAACCACGAGACAAAGCAACCAAAACTTGCGCATCGTTTTTGTAGTAATGGTATGGCACCTCGCCCGTGAGGACCTGCAACGGCATCATGTGAACGCGCGTGTGAGACACGTCATGCTCGCACATGAGTACGACACGAACCTGGAGCATGGTCGATCCAAACGAGTATATGTCGCTCTGCGGGTTCGGTAAAACACGTGTAGGCTCTTTCTGCTGTTCTTGGTCGATCTCGAACAGCTCGGGTGCTGCCCAGCGTACGCTTCCTCGGACGGTCGATGTCATGTAGGAACTACCCGTGACATCCGTAAAGATCCGCGAGAGCCCAAAATCGGACAGGCAAGCCTTTCCGTTGTCCTTGATGAGTACATTCGACTGTGAAAAAGAGGTGAGTAATAGAGGACACAAAGACATTAGGTGAGAGCATTCACTCCGGTCAAGTCACCGTGGACAATCCCACATCCATGGACTAAGCAGTACGTTCAGTTTCTGTTGATCACACGATCCAATCCCTTAGCTCACGGTAGTGCAGCCCGTCCGCAATATCACTCAACTACAGCCCTTGGGTGAGTCCGACGACGACACGCAGAGAAAAAATCTTACTCACCAGCTGTAGCCTGGTATGCAACTGAACCCCTTCGTGATGCTCAAGGTATTTACTTAATGTCCCGCCTTCGAGCCAAGGGCAGACCATTGCGGGGAATTTGCCAAAGCCGAAGCTGATGCCATAAAGAGGCAACACACACTCGTGTTCCAATTTCGCCCAAACCTTCAACTCACGATAGATTCTCTGGAATCACACGGCGGTTAATCAACAGCACAATTGCATTAGCACTGCGTACTACCTTGCTCTCAGTTTCATTTTGGCATCCCGTTAGGTTTGTCCTCATCACCTTGACGGCGACCTGTGGATCAGACAAGTTAATTCTGTTTCACGAGCCTCAGCCCATACACCACTGACCTCGATGACTCTCGAGTCCTTCAACCAGTCGCATTTCCAGATATCGCCAAAGCCTCCGTACGCGGACGGATACTTGTATCGTCTCAACAACTCACCTGTCAGGTCGGTGATAGAACGCGTGAGATATCTGTTCTCGTGCCGCACTTCTACGTCAAAATTAAGTTTACATCACGACATAACGTACGGCGTTCTCAGCCAAGGGGCATGATGCTCTGCATTATCACTATCTTGACAGTCGTGGTATTTCGCGGGAGGTACGTGTTGCACGCGACTTTGTGAAACTGAGGTTAGTGTCGCTAGACATATCTCGCGTGAAAGCACTCACGTCCAATGGCTGTCTTTGGTTAGCTGGATTCGAGGTTCTCCAGCAAGGATGCGACTGCCTAAACATGTTTGCCAAAGTTTTCATCACAGGGCCAGAGATTATCGTAACAATCTGACCTTGGTGGAGACTGGCCGCTACTCGTGTCTTTACACCGTAATCGGCACGAGTCTTTCCACGTAATTGTTCGAAGAGGATGAAAGTCGCGACGACCTCGTGAAGAAAATGGAAGCCAGTTGGTTGTATAGACAGAACAACACTTGCACCGATAGGATCAACTGTCGACAAGGGGTGTGCGTCGTCGTAGGCGATAGCTATCGGAGCGCTAGAAGCACCATCCGCTGCAAGCTGGGCGACACAAGTTGCCAACGAGACGAGAGAAATAAACGCAAATACCTACGATAAGCGCATCGTTCACCTTTCGCCACGAATAGATCCGTCGATCACTTCCCCGAAAAATGGTAGAGCTATGTGGAATTTTTCGGTGAGCGAAGCAGGCTATGGACGAAGCGAAACTCGATTACAACGAGTCATCTCTCCCGATCGTTCGCAGCTCCATTAGTCCTTTCCCCACGCAGAGGGATGGTGAGCCCCCTGCGTTCTGGTTCCACTTGATGAGTCCGACTTCCACTATGGATCCATGGTCATCGACCGACGTGATCACGGTTGTCGACGGGTAGCGACGTGGATCATATATGGTATGTGAGGTGAAGAGCACCGTTCCGGTCGAGGTAATAAACATTGTTTGTGAAGGGTCCATCTTCACCTGACGTAGGCTGATGTTCATTGCAGAGGAGAGGAGACAAACGTCAACGAAAGCGTTTGTTGAGAGGATGTAAGAGCTTGCACAGTCGTCAGATCCCGGAATGCCTCAATCAAATAGTGTGTCGATGAAAGCACAGCAGTATCCACACGAGAGCGACCCTGAGAAGCCGATCGGCTGCAGGCTAGGGCCGTGGTTCAGCCTGAGCGTCTAACTTGAAGTGTCTGAGATGCAGGGATCTTATGATGTTATCCCAAGTCGCATCAGAGGCAGCGATAACCTTCCTAGCGTTCCGTTTCATCTCTGCCAGCAAGGGGTCGGGGGAATCTTGTCGAGAACAGATATATTGAGGGTTAAACTGTCCGCCGTGAGCTCAGACCATGATGGAGGCGGCTATATGTGCCACGTGGGATTCCTCACATGTCCAAATTCCGCATAATATTACTTAAGCTCCCCTAATCGCGACAACCCCAGACTAGGGTTAGGGTTCATGTTGAGTAGCCTTGCCCTTTCTCACGTTCTGATCCTTGAGCGAGAATGTCGCCAACGACGCCCTACGTCCAGCCTGGGGAGCCTCTGAACGACTTTCTACGTTCTTTCTGGCAAAGACAGGTCGATTCCGCCGAACAAGAAACGCCAGATTACAGGCATCCGCCACTCCCCTTGGCGCGAATAAAAAAAGTCATGAAGAGCGATCCCGACGTCAAGGTATGTGCCAGCGGGTCCATGATGTCGTGACGTGCGCGCTGCCGATATCACTCAATATGGACTCGACAGATGATTGCCGCGGATGCCCCCATTCTCTTCTGCAAGGCTTGCGAAAGTGCGTCATAAGTCGTTTATTTGGGACCTCATATGAGTGGGTCCATATTGCAACTCGAGCACTGCCACACGTTTGGTTGGTTCTAGTCGTGTTTCACCGACGCCCCTCCCCATTTCCACTCCATTCCCCGTCCAACGTGTCTATCCGTGATTCTGATAGACCACCATGCCTAGTTTTTATATCGGAAATCACAGCGCGTGCATTCATTATCGCAGACTCGAACAAACGCCGTACATTGTCTCGCGCAGACATTGGAAAAGCCCTCGCCAAGTCGGATCAATTCGACTTTTTGATCGACATCGTACCGAGGGAGGAAGGGCTGACGGGTCTCGGTCACGGTACCGCAGGTGGCACGGGAGGAACCAACTTGGTTGCTGGGGTGAGCGTGTCTTTGCACCCACTTGGCCGTTCTGACGCTTGATGCGCGTGGCGCTACGTGACTAGCCGAGTCAACCTGCCATACATCAGGAACAAGAGCGTCCTCCTGGCAACGGCCAGGGTAGCGTGTCTTCGACCGCTGCACTAGACCAGGCAAGTATGGTTATCTTTTGGTATCGTCGACTGTTGACTTTGCGCTTGGATTTCGGTCGACGTCTAGTTTTACTGACTGACGGACATGGATGATTCGATCTGTTACGCAACCTTGTACTACCTCTGGCTCTTTGATGGACGCTTCCAATACCGGTTGACGTTCTCGCGGACGTTCAGCTGCCCGGTTTTCTCGGCCGTTCGGTCTAGTGCGAGTCTAGGGTGTGTATTGCGTTCCTTGTCACACACAGCGAGAGTGTGAACGCACACTCTCCTCGGTGGAACGAGTAGCGGTCCATACCGAGGATGACTTATCTATAGAAAATGTATGATGCATAGAGGACACTCCTATGTTACTCAGCGGAATTCTTTTGATATTTCCCGACTCCATCGCCGCTCGTTCAATGTCAGCTCTCCGGGTTGAACATGCTTCCTTTGTTCTCTACTCATGGTCCTCCCAATCAGGCATACTATCTAGGTGGTCTAGATTGTCCAACAACCGAGACATCGTCGACTCGGGCGATCCCCCATCTAGTTCCTCTACATCCTCTCTTGTATATCTCCACGGTTCAGGCAAGAACTGCGGCGCGTCCGCCCGAAAGTCGTCCGTAATGAGATGCTCAAAACTGGCTGCAGAGGCGACCCGAGGTGTAAGAGGTACGCCGTCATCGAGGTTCCACAACTGACAACGGCACACAAGCGCAAGAGGATGTATCAGAACGGGTCATGGGAACTTGGACGTGTATGACAGGATGAAAAGAAGATAAATAAATACCTTGCTGATAAACGCCGGAAGGGAAGAGTGGCTGTAAATTGCGTCGTTCTGACCAAGATGCTCGAGCGCGCCTTTCTCGACCCAAGGGGAGATGACGAGGGTGGGCACGCTTTTCGATTTTTCGAGGGACAATCAAGGACGGAAAGCGGACGAGCACAAGTCGAACGTACCGGACGCCGAGTCTATCAAAGGAAAATGTGTAATTCTTCCCGTCTTGGGCGCGTTCTGTGTAGGTTATATCGTCACCTGGAGGGACACCCACGGGCGGTGACACGTGGTCCGCATAGCCCTGTCACCCGAGTGAACGAATGCGCGTGAGTCGTTGCATCCAGGATGAAAGAACGCGGCCAAAACATACGCCATGCTCGTCAAAGGTAATTAGGAAGAGCACGCCATCCCATTGAGGCGAGTTGCGAAGGGCTTCGTAAACGCTTTTGGTCCACGCCTCGCCCATGTTAATGGGGCTGGGAGGATGCATCGAGTCATAATCGCAACACTGGACATGACAAGAGGACAAGCCGTTTAGCACCAAACGCCAATAGGACGAGCGTGTAGGTATCCTCCCACCTCGGGATTGATCCAAGTGAATTGGGGCAACGTCCCCGCCTCGGCGTCTGCAAAGAACCGCGCGATAGGCTGAACGTGGGTTTTCGACCTCCCGCTGGTCCTTGTCCACGCGTAGAACTCGGCATCGGGGTTGAAACTGGAGTTGTAGTAGTTGATCCAGGTGACGTTGGCTTCGTCGAGTTGTTGAAAGATGGAGCGCTGAGGAAGACCAAAGACATTGAACGTCCCGTCGTTTCTCCCGTGTCCATAGGACGTGCCCGAGGTGATATAGGCGCTGCATTACGTTAAGTCATGGGGACTGGGGTACGGTAACGTGCATACCGATTAGGATTGGTTGGACCAGGCACGTCGCAGAACCAGTTGTCGAACAGGACATAGTTCTCAGCCATTGTACGATAGACGGGTATCATGTCCTCGGGAATGTATTGCATGACGTCGGCAACACGGGTCAAGTTGTACGTGCGATGCGTGATTTCGTGTTCTATGGCGAAGCCGAGCATGCGTTCTTCCTTTTCGACGGCCTCATACGAACCTGATTCGTCGGGGTGGTACGTGGAGAAAAGCTGGTAGTTGACGCCAGTGAGGGAGTGGTTCGGGTCATCGGGAGAGACGTTGTTGCCAGTGGGTTCGGCGCAGATCCACGTGGACTCGGTCAAAGTGAGATTAGCCTGTAGCCCTGTCAAGCCGTGGTACACAGTAAATAGAAAGTGCAACATACCGGGTTGCAGTACTTGTATCGCAAATGACGAATGTTGTCGATATCGCTCCGGTAAGAGAGGTCGCCAAAGAACGAGTCAAATGAACTGACGAGATACGGTAGTGAGTTAGAATGCAGACGCTAGCGTCAAATCCTGCAAAGTCTCGTTCACCGATTTTCCTGGACGAGCACGACCACGTTCTTGATGTGCTCTCGCCAGTTTGCAGAAGTTCCGGAACCCGAGACCACTTTCACTGCCAATGCGAGGGCAGCAACGACACGGATCATCCTTGGAGAGCCAGAAGGAATCATAAACATGAGACAGAGCCATGAGTGCTTGCTTGTTATCGCGTTTTATGGGTACCAAGGCTCTGGTGACGACGCAGGTGCCACAGCCTTATGCGATGCCACATCCATTAAACGTTTCTCGGTTGTCCAATGACAGGCCTGTCTTTTTTTGGAGCAACCCCTGTGGCTTGTTTTAGACAGTCCTCTGGAGTCGCAGTGTCTTCGCGAACCGGCCGGTTGAAGATTCTTTATGACCACATTTTGGCCTCAGTGGTCGATGACCGCCAGCGTTGGCACTCGCCTTGGCCGCATCCGAACGACGGTCAAGACTCCAGACATGACAGGGGCATTGTGTGAACAAATCAAGCGATCTAGGCACGGAGTAAGTAAGGCACGCAAGCTGGCACGGCTCAGTCATGGCCCCACACTCGCGGATGGGGATACAGTAGATAATACTTTGATCGGCGACCCACAGTCACACCGTGACGATCCTCATCCCAAATCACACCCAAGCTCATCAGCACGTCTTTCGATCTCGTCTTTTACGCGCGTGTATGAGTTCCGGGAACTAGTACAACCATGAATGCGTCGCACGCAAAAGGCGCCAATGCGACAAGCCCGCAACCATTGGTACTCACCGGGCACACGCGCATGGTCTATTCGATCGGGTTCCATCCCGACGGCAACCAGTTCGTCAGCGGGTCCATGGACGGCACCATACGCACATGGAATACCCACCAAGCCCGCGAAGTCCGCCCCCAAATCGACTGCGGCGGAACCATCTTCGCCATGGCCATCTCCACCGACGGCCGCTGGATAGCCACCAGCGGCGAAACATGGCGCGTCCTCTTCTGGGACGCCTCCACCCACGCCAAAGTGGGCGAATCCGAATCCGACTCGGCCAAGGGCCATGCCGGCCCCGTCGAATGCCTCGCCTTCTCCGCAGACGCGACCAAACTCGTGAGCGGTGCGGGCGATACGACGGTCGTCGTGTGGCGCGTCCCCACGGGCGAACACATCGCAGGGCCGTTTCGGGGGCACGTCGATGCCGTCACGTGTGCCATTTTTTCACCAGACGGCGATCGTGTGGCGAGTACGGACGTGATCGACATCCGGATACGGGCGTGTCCGTCTGGGACGCTGGTTCTCCCACTGATCGAAATGGGTGGTCGGGCGTGGTCGCTCGCGTGGGCGCCCGCACCCAACGACCATCTGATCTATGCTTCGTGCGATAATCGGATCAGGTGCATCGATGCGTCGACGGGCGCGGTGTGTTTGGAGTGGACGGCGCATCCCTTGCCCATCACTTGCATCACGCTTTCGCGAGACGGACAGCTCATCACGTCGTCGTCCAACTACGCCAAGACTGTCCAACTCTGGGATACGGCCACTCAACAAGAACTCGTACCTGCCCTTCAACACGGTTCCTTTGTGCGATGTGTTGCTATTTCACCAGATGGATCCCGTGTGATAACTGGGGGAGAGGATCACACGGTTTACGTTTGACCCCTCCGAAACGATCTTGCAGGAATCGACGAAGAGGCATCACCATCAACTTCGGTATGCGGTTTGCACCGTGCTATTCGAATTGTTGACAATGTTCCAAGGGAATTGTTGCTATTGATGACGACGACAATCCAGAGAGCGCTACCACGACTCTAGAGGAAGGACCGCATCCCATTCCCGAGTGAGTCATGGTGTCATCGATCTCAACGTTGTAGGCTTACGCCGAGTGTCGGTAGCAAACGCTTTCCGAATGATCTCACGAATCAGGTCATTCGGGACGGCCATGATCCAGTCGCATCTGGTGGATTCGCGGACATCTACAGAGGGATGCTCCAAGAGAATGGAGAGTCCGTCAAGGTCTGCCTTCTTTTGTCGTCAACAAAACAACCAGCATACATCGTTGCCACAGGTCGCTATCAAATCCATCAAGACTTACTCAAGCGAAGACGGTGATTTTGCCAAGAAACAAAAGGTAATGCATCCTTCATTTCCGAGACCACTCGCTCACTTTCTTTCCCTGTCCGACTGACCTTGCGATTCCCGCAGCGGCTTCGGCGGGAGATCAAGGTGTGGCTGAACCTCAGACATGTCAACGTCTTACCGCTCCTTGGAACGGCCATGGGATTTGGCCGATTTCCTGCCATGGTGTGTCCCTGGGTGGAGAATGGCCCCTTGACGTCTTATCTCGAGGACCGTCAAGATAGTCTCTCGGTGATCGAGATCCTTGGTCTAGTAAGTCTCTTGGTGACCTCCTCGTTCTGGAAACGGACCTGAGCGACTCCCCATAGCTCAACAATGTCGCCTCTGGCCTACAGTATCGTGAGTGCGCAAAATCGGGTCATATCCCAACCACTACCAGTTATAGATAATATCTTCTGCAGTCCATTCGCGTTCGGTCGTGCACGGAGACCTATCGGGGGTACGTACACGCCCATACGAACTCGCGTCGTTCCACTGACGCACACGCTGTCCAGTCAAACGTGCTCATTCGCGAGAACGGCAGAGCGTATATCTCCGACTTTGGTCTCTCGATGTTATTGACCGAACTCGGGGAATCGACGTTCGCCACGTCATTCCATGCACGAGGCACCCTACGCTGGACCGCCCCCGAATTGCTCGACCTCGAGGTACCCGAAGACGACATGGAAGAGGAATCGCCACGGGTGGCACCCACGACACAGAGCGACGTGTATTCGTTTGGATGCATCATGTTACAGGTCCGTGAGG
>MU130842.1:37408-73822 GCA_015039435.1 Imleria badia
ATGATGATGATAGGAGCACCAGCTTGGACAACTCGAGACAGTGGATCAGCAGCGCGAATTGATGAGGTACATGAGTGGCCTGAATGACTGGCTCGCAAGAGATGTGCAAGATCGGCAAGCCGAGTCGCGAGCTGTCGCTGCTCGCGTCGATCAGCTACGAGAGGATTTAGGTCGTTTGGGTATTGGCGCAGGACCAGGTTGGCACAGATACCTCGCGTTCGACGTGATTTCAATACTGACACTTGCCAAGGTGGACCATATGGGGAGTATCACCCGACAGGTCCACGCCAATATGTTCATCACAATGAAGAGCCCGATGAACGTGTGATACCGTCGACGCCATCCTCTGGGTCGCGTTCACCGCTCCCAGTGCCTGGGCACGATACGATCGTTGTCCCATGGTCGCGCGATCGCGATTCCGGGAGTTCGACGCCCTCCCAGGAGTCATATCATCCACCTCACAGTCCCAAAGCTTTTCCTGTCCCATGGTCGCGCGATTACGATTCCAGGAGTTCGACGCCGCCCCAGGAGTCATATCATCCACCTCACAGTCCCAAAGCTTTTCCTGTCCCACCTGGCGGTGTACCCAATGTCATACCAGTCCAGCTGAGTTTGCAAGGCGTACCAACCGGACCCATCGTCGTCCACCCGCCCATGAGCACCACCACGACTCTAGAGCAAGGACCGATTCCCATTCCCGAGTGAGCCATGGTATTATCCATCTCATTGTCTGTCAGCTTACGCCGATTGTCGGCAGCGAACGTTTTCCGAATGATCTCACGAATCAGGTCATTCGGGACGGCCATGATCCAGTCGCATCTGGTGGATTCGCGGACATTTACAGAGGGATGCTCCAAGAGAATGGAGAGTCCATCAAGGTGCGCTTCTCGTTTGTGATCATCGAAACAACCAGCACACATCGTTATTACAGGTCGCTATCAAAGCCATCAAGACTTACTCGGGCGAGGACGGCGATTTTTCCAAGAAACAAAAGGTAGTACATCGTCCATTCTCGAGCCTACCCTCTCAGTATCTCCCTTGCACAACCTACCTTGCGATTCCTGCAGAGGCTCCGGCGGGAGATCAAGGTATGGCTGGACCTCAAACATGTGAATGTCTTACCGCTCCTTGGAACAACCATGGGATTTGGCCGATTTCCTGCCATGGTGTGTCCCTGGGTGGAGAATGGCCCCTTGACGTCTTATCTCGAGGACTGTCATGATAGGCTCTCGGTGGTCGAGATCCTTGGTCTAGTAAGTCTCTTGGCGAGTTTGGCGAGCGGACCTGACGCCAGTCCATAGCTCAATAATGTTACCTCTGGCCTACAATATCGTGAGTGCGCGAGATTGGGTCATATCCCAACCCTGCCGACTTCAAGTCACATCTTTTGCAGTCCATGCGCGTTCTGTCGTGCACGGAGACCTATCGGGCGTACGTATCGCAACACCCATACATACTCCGTCTTTCCGTTGACGCGCACGCTCTCCAGTCAAACGTGCTCATTCGCGAGAACGGCAGAGCGTATATCTCCGACTTTGGTCTCTCGATGTTATTGACCGAACTTGGGGGATCGACGTTCGCCACGTCATTCCACGCACGAGGCACCCTACGATGGACCGCCCCGGAGTTGCTCGACCTCGAGGTACCCGAGGACGACATGGAAGAGGAATCGCCACGGGTGGCACCCACGACACAGAGCGACGTGTATTCGTTTGGATGCATCATGTTACAGGTCCGTGAGGTCCACTCGTCCTCTTGTACGCACCGCATGATCTCATATGCACGTCGGACAGATTTTGAGCGGCAGGGTGCCGTACCATTATTACACGCGCGAGGCCCAAGTCGTGCATGCAGTCTCGAGAGGGATGACGCCGAGACGGCCCAGTAGTGTGCTGGTAACGGAGCGCCGATGGACTTTCATACTACGGTGTTGGTCTACTGTGGATGTCGCCCGATCACGTCCTTCGAGCGAAGAGATTGTAGCGTTTACCGAGGGGGAGCTTGTCGGCGCTGGCACATCGTAACACTTGGAACGTCAATATCGTTTGTAGGGACGAGTGAATCGTTGGCGTTTCCTTGGGGGTATTGGTTAGCAATGCATGTTCAATGTCGTTATACCCAACGCGCTTGGGCATATAAGGCTACATCGTGCTGGGATGTCCTAGTCAATAGCACAGTAGCTTCCCACGTCTTTTCTGGCAGGCCGACCACCGAGAGCCGTGAGTTCACGCTCACAATCTAGAGTATTGTGAAGGTGTCAGTACCATATATGCGAGCGGTATCCTACTATACCTGCCGGGTTCGAAACAGTGCGATTCAGGCGATTCACCTCCTCTCATGACAGACCATCCCCAGTAAACGACGACGCGCTTAGACTCTCCTTCATTTTCGTCCACACCGCCGCCGCACCTTCCAATGCCACTTTTTCCGCCTCTGCCAACGCAGCCACAGAAAACGTGTTTCCGGGACGTGCACGGTAGTTTGTCCAGATCATCTTGGAGGACGGTACACCGCCAGTGCCTTGTAAGGGTGTGTGATCGACGCCAAAGAGAAACGCAAAACAGCCCATGTACTCTGCGGGACCGCCACTACTACTTTCGGTGACGAGTCGGGGTTGGCTCGTAGAGGTGGGCTGAGCGACGGCGATGGCGCAGACGACGCCTCGCATCGGAATCGATCCCGCGTTGAGGAGCGCCAGACTACACGCGTTGATCTCCGCCGCGAGGAGCACGTCCGCGTCTACGTCTGCGCCCAAGCGCGGGGAGGACAATGCCTGCACGACGACCTGTATGAGCGTTCTCGGGTTTCGAGTGAGAATGCACGCGCGCTCGAGGATGCCTTTGAGTGCGACGCCGGCGTGTTTTTCGGGGGTGCCGGGGACGGCGGAGAGAGGGCGGACGTGGAGGTCGATGATGGCGCGGACGGGGTGTTCGGCGGCGAGGCGGGCGGCGATGGGTCCGCTGACGGAGGCGAGGGCGGTGGTGGGGCCGAATGAGAAGCGGGCGGAGCCGTCGACGCCGGAGAGCGCGTCAAAGGCGATGTGGAGGGCGAGTGGCATGGTGGTACAGAAAAGGAAGTTGGACGCGGAAATTTTCGTGCCTCCCAGTTAGAGTTCTCTTGATGGTTGACGTCCCGCCAACCCGGGGCCGATGACAGAACTTGCGGTGATTACTTGAGTCTGCTAGTGGGTAAGCTGCACACTGGATCTCCATATCACGCTTTTTCTTGCAGGGTCATCGTGACCTGCGAACTCGAGTCGGTTGTCATCGCGTTTCGTTCAGGTGCAGTAACGCCTGTCATCGTTTCATCATCACCATCTCGGAGTATACGGTACGGTGCTCGCTTTCCAGTCTCATCGATTACCTGACCGCATGCCCCATCATGAAGTCACTCTGCCTGCCACCCAGGCTCGTCAACCAACGTTGGGCGGGACCGAATCGCACCATTCACATCGTTGTACAGACGTGACCCTCGAATCCGCGTCATTTTGACGAGGAACAAGGCTCTGAGTCGTCGTGGACATGGCACGGCTGTACTTCAGCCTAATCATACAAAGTACAGCGACAACAGGTCTCACAGTGATCGATCAACACGTCATTCAACCTGTCTTGTGACAATGTTCCCTCCTGTCTAGCCTTCTCCCTGCAGGATTGAAGCATTTCAAATCCAAATCCTCACCATTTCCCAGGTATGTACTCCAGGCCCTGATTTGACAATGTGTATGTACTGCAACTCCAAGTCCCCCCCCCCGAACCTCCCACTGAAACCTTTCTATAGGCCCTCTGTCACGTTACAAGACCAAACGAAGGAGAGTATTCCACACGAGGTCGACGACACGTTTCTGCAGACAATGCAGCACGTTCGGACTCGGCGTCCAACGTTGCACATGGTTATATTATTATCACAACGTTTAAAGTTTATTACAGGCACTGCGCAACGTGGTTTCCCCGCCCAACGTTCAGGGCACGCCTCCACAAGGGACCCTGCTATCCAACATGTGTACATTCTAATTTATGATCCTCGGAATCTCGGATTTTGTCTCCATGATAGTGGCACGATCGGTCCCTGAGTAGCTAGGGGGACCGTAAATGAACATCATTATTGCCCTGTGACAATGAAACACTAAATAATAAAACTCATTTGCCACACGGAGTTCATGGAATAGTATTTAATATCACCGGCATGCAACGCCCGCCGCTGATCGTTCCATTTCATGTATGCAGCGAAATTACATTTTGTACATGCCAGTGTGTGCGTGATATGAAGTCGGCCCCGCATGTGGCACGCTGACCCTGCCAATGATCACCACGCATGGGGATAGACCGGTGGGGCGTGTCGCAACACATCGCCCACGCCATTCGATCAATCTTGCGAGGATCAGTGGTCGCGAGCAACACAGGATGAGAAATATACAAAGCGATAAACCGGGATAGTCACAGATACACCCTCCCCACGCTCGACAGACTCTCAGATGTCAACCCGCATCGATCACGACTCACGCCATCGACTGGCATACCTGACACCAATCCTGATCCTCGACAAGCTGGACCCACATCAGAACATCACCATCTTGTCAACCGAAAAAAACGACGGATAGGAGAAACCCCATTTCAGAAACGACCGTCGGTCCGTGGGATCCAAAAGCACTAGCTGGGACCTACGAAGAGATCGAGCGCCTTGTTCTCCATCGTCACGCGGTGTCGTTGCACGAGGTAGGCGACGATGATATCGTCTCTGAGCGGTTCGCCCGAAGATTGGAGGATCAGCGCTGGCTTGCTCGGTGCGAGGGAGGGGTGGAGGTAACACGACGCGATGGGGTTTTCGAGATCGTACTGTGCAAAGACCTGGCGGAGGACGACGTCAACGTCAACGCCGACAGGGATGAAGTAGGGTGAGAGCGTGGGTGAGATGTCGGCGACAGATAACGCAAGTGACGCAAGGCGTACCTTTTGTCGGTATCTCGAGGTGCTTTTCCAGACGTACGGTCCATACTCGGTGTCGATAGTGAACGTGGGTCTGTGGTGATACGGCGGTGAGTAACGTGTCGTTTGCGGGCTGCAGGGAGGCGAAATGGTGACTCACGTTCCATCTGGCAGCTTGGAACGTTTGAGCCATCGCTGGACGCTCACATGTCCGGTTCCCGTGCCTGTGCCGCTATTGCTGTGTCGTTGTGGAAAAGAAATGGTGTCGGGGAAGAGGTCTCGGCGGTGAAGGATGGCGATGATGCGGCTGGGGGTGGTGCCGTCGTAGATCTTGATGTGTCTGGCGTCGCTGGTGATTCTGTAGAGCGGGAGGCCGGGATTCGCATAGATCACTGCGTCTTTGAGGTCTGCCGAGCTCAGAAAGTAAGCTGTGGGTGGAGCGAGGTTCACGAGTGTGAGCTCCGAGCCCATTTTGAAAGGGAGAGGGTTAAATGGGGAGAAGGGTGAGGAAGCGGGGTGCGAGGAAGAGAGAGCTAGAGGATTTGAGACGCCGTGCACAGGCACCACCGTGGTCGATGGGTTATTAGGGGAAGAAGCTCAGCGGGACGTCTCAATGACGCATCAGAACAAGACCTGTGAGACCTTGACGGCGGGGCACTGGCAGGTTGTCGTGGGTCCTTTAATGCCGTACCCACCTGCCTTTAATGACGGAATCAAATAGATCCAGCTCCAGCCACGTAGTGATACCCGTGGGCGGTGAGTCAATCAGTGTGTCCACGTGGATGGAATTGAGATCGTGCTGTTGCACTGGCAGGGAGTCGAGACGGGCAAGTTTTGTCGCATCTCCAGCGGGTTCAAAAAATTTATTATCCTTTCGGAATGCCTGCCAACTGTCCCGCGTGGTCAATTAAGACGCCCGTGACAGCGGTAGAACCGCTAAGCGTGATCTCGACATATCGTTATCGTTGACGCCGCATCGGCAGGAAATTTACCTATAGACCGGCGGGACATGGTAATGGTTCATGGAATGGATCCAGCCTGAGGATAGGCGGTGACATAGAGTGACTGTTTCAAGTTGTGAGCCAAACATCCGCGGGTTTCAGTTACGTTCGGTCACTTCGGTGGAATGCTGTGGAATGGTACATACTGGCGAGGAACGAGACGTTCTCCGGATCAACGTGGTTGAGACTTGCTATCATTTCTTGTACCGAAACGGTAATTAAATCGTCCCTGCGGAGAAGGCGGAATGTCGTGGAACCGACTCTCCGAGTCGTTTTGGCAACGCTTTGCAGGTCATCCCACGACCAGCATCATGTTGGTTTCGAGACTTTCCGCACCCTCTCGCCATGCGCTGGCCTGGCTTCAAACCAAAGCTCTAACCAGAGGCGTCGCAACGTCCAGCGAAACGGCGAGTAACACCTCAGTCACACCAACATCCCACATTTTCTCAACCCGGGATGCCCACGTAGCTCCGAAAGACGAGTCTCTACGACTTTCACGTCGAACATGGCGCAAAAATGGTCCCGTTTGCTGGATACTCGATGCCGCTCTCGTACGGTTCTGTGGGTCAAGGTGGGTCGCACTTGGCGTGTTTCGTATCCCTGACCACCAAGTCCCTCTCCGACCGCAGTCGCCAGCCACACACACGTGCGTACCAATGTAGGCTTGTTTGACGTCGGACACATGGTTCAATCAAAGTACGCCAACGCCGTGTTTCGCCTCATACCCTGGATCAAACTGAATCACATCATGTGATGAACGCATCGAATCTAGCTTCCGTGGTCCGACTGCAACCGCCTTCCTTGAATGGCTCACGCCCTCGTCGCTTGCGACACTCACACCCTACTGCTCGACGCTCTCCGTGCTCCTCAACGAGCACGGTGGGATCATCGATGATACCATGATCACCAAACATTCCGAAGATGCATTTTACGTCGTTACGAATGCAGGCACGCGCGATAAAGACCTCGCCTGGATCCGTGACAAGTTAGCCGAGTGGAACGCGAGCGAACGGGCAAAGGAGGGACCTGTCGAGCACGAGGTGTTGGAGGATTGGGGACTAGTTGCGTTGCAAGGTGCGTCGTGCCCTCTTTCCCTCGTTCCCGTGTCGCCTCATCTCCGCTCTACGCCCACGACGTCCCTGTCGATCCCATCAGGTCCCCAGGCTGCACAATATTTGCAGGCGCTCACCTCGTTCGACCTCAAAGGCTTGACGTTTGGAAAGTCGGCCTATGTCCCCATCGAAGGGTTCAATCTCCACGTCGCAAGGGGTGGTTACACGGGCGAAGACGGTTTTGAAGTAAGCGTCGGATGTATATATCCGCGCATATGAACGCCGTCAACCAAGCGCTTGACAGATATCCATCCCACCATCACAAACGGTCGAAGTGACACGTCTCCTCGCCAAGTCGCCTGTCCAACTGGCAGGTCTAGGTGCCCGGGACAGTCTACGATTAGAGGCCGGCTTGTGTTTATACGGCAATGATATCGACGAGAGTACGTCACCGGTCGAGGCGGGTCTAACATGGTTGATCGGTGCGTGTTTGCTTCCGTGTGCCGTCCAGGCATTGACGTGGCCCATGTCTATAGGCAAAGATCGACGCGAAAAGGGCGATTTCATCGGCGCGGCGCGCGTGTTGAAACATCTAAAAGAGGGACCTCCGAGACGTCGGGTGGGGTTGATCGTGGAAGGGGCTCCTGCTAGACGTTCGTCTTGTTCACCACCCGTGATCTCACGACGAATATACTGATTGCACTTTCCCTTCTAGAGGGTGCACAGGTGTACGTCCCGTCGCAGACGGAGAGTATCGGTCCGTTTTTCACCCATGCACGTTTGTTTTTACTTGTCTCATCTTTCCCCCCCCCCTTTTTTCTTCGTAGGAGCGGTGACGTCGGGTATCCCATCACCGACGTTGGGAAAGAACATCGCGATGGCGTACGTGACGTCGGGGTGGCACAAAAAAGGGACTCAAGTCGAGGTCGACGTACGGAATAAATTGCGCAAGGCGGTCGTGACGCCGATGCCGTTCATCAAGACGAATTATTGGAGAGGGTAAGTAGGTGGGGACCTCTCCGCCGACCGGTGTGGATGCGTTGCCTGGACGCTGAGTGGGCTGTTTGTACGAGTTACCCCGGCGTCGCTTCAACGCGACGATGCGGGGTGATCAAACATGGTTTTTTGCATTGGATAACTATCGAGTATTACAGCGCTAGGGCTGCCACGTCTCACCATCGTACATACTTTCCTCGATATGATTATGATCACGGGATGAATCCGACCCAATGCCGCATTGTCTTGCTCTATTTCCCGCATGTTGGGGTGTGTGCTCCGTGATGCGCGGACATTGTTTGAGGATGTGAAAGCGACGGGGATCTCGCCTCGAAAGGTGTCACCTGAGGCAGACCGTCAAGGGGGAGGTGGGTCGGAAGTATCCATCCTCGGATTATTGGGTGACTTCCCCGTCAGGATTTAGGGAAATACGGACGGCTGCGGTTTTGAGCTCAGTTGACTCCGGATAAGTTCAGCGAATACTTTCTGTAAGTCTGATAACCGTCGCACAGTCGCTAAATTTTACAGACGGTCAACTGGTTGCCTTAGACTGCAGTGTGGGATGGCCGAAAAAGGATGGGACGACAACTAAGCGAAGTCAAAGCGAGCCAGAAATGGAAAGGGATGGTAAAATCCATTTTACAGACGTTTACAGAGGGGGGGTACCCCCTCCACAGATTGCAGGATTTACGAACGGTGTTCGATGGCAACACTTGACGTGCGCCATGCGGTCCCCTCTTAGTTGGGCCATGTCTGTCATTTTGCTACTAATTATAGCGACAAATTTACAGAAAACTTTCCCTAAATCCTGACGGGAAGTCACCCATTGGTCATGGCAGCTGCCAATGTAATGAGGCCGAGGCCGACTCGTCAACCGGCGAGTCGGAATCATAATAAAAGTATCCAGTCCGTCTGAGCGTTACTATGCGGAGGATGGTATACGATGGTATACGATGTGATTACACAAAAATAAACATAAACGTAAAAACGAACCATTCGAACCCTGCCAAACGGAACTCTTCCTGAACTGATCCCCATAAACCCCCTACTTCCGTATCGGGAATCAGTAGTGGAAATTGTGATCTCCAACACGGAACCGAGCGTATCTGATCGGCGGTGGTGTTACCCGTCTGCCGGAAGCGCATGTTTCCATACCTGCTCGTGCACGCGGATCGGGTTTTCCAGTGTCGTCGTAGCGATCGTAAAAACGTGGTCGAGGATTGAACCACCTGCAACGTCGATCTCTTTTTCGTGCGAGCCAACTCTGCAGCCCATCCGATCAGGGTTTTCAAGTTGTTTGTGGTAGCGTCGTCGAGCGATAACGTCCCAAAAAAGGTAACAGTTTTTGAGGGAAAGAGGTCACGTTGCGCGATGATGTTCCAGCGCCGTGTTTGAGCGCCAAAGTCGACGTGGGTGTGTCGGCGGCAGGGTTCGGTCGTGATGATGTAATTGTGGAGGGGGTCGGTGCTGGTGAATACGGTGTTGTCGGGGAGGACGGGGTGGATGCGGTGAGGGCGAGGCTGGTTGCAGTGACCATGGTTGGCGGCTTTCACGGGTCATACTTGTGTCACCAAGCCGAAAACACGTGATGCTAGCGTCTAATTTCTGTGACCTTTTCGGGGCCCCTGGGGATGGGCGGCGGCGGCGGCGCTGGACGGGCTTTAGGTACACGGACCCTGTGCTAGCGGCGAGTAAAGTGTTCTAAATGTCCTCTCGGCCACGACCGAGCGGTCAATAGCCCATGGCGATATTTGGTCTGGGTAAGGCATCCTGGTTGGGGCTGCTCGCCAGGGTGGTGACTGGACCTCGCAGCCGACATCAGCGGAGGCGGTCGGTATTGCGATGATCGTCCCGCATTCGGGGGACGAAGACGAGATGCCTAAGTTTCTGTGCGTTTGCAATGTGCCGTGCTTGCCCGCATTAACGTGGGGAAGAACGGCCTTACAATGTGTTCCGAGTGCATCTGGGGAACGCAACAGTCGCCAACAGAGTGTCAGGAGATCAGAGGCCGTACCGCCAACGGAATGCAGACCCCAGCTGTACAGCCTGAGCTGGCAAGTGTTTCGTGACTTCCATTTGGCTGTGGAGAGTGAGAACTTATCTTCGGACGAACCCTTTTTTTCAGCTAGATCCGGGGGATGCTGTGGATTTCTCCGATTGCCGACCGTGTAACTCCTCTTGCAATATGACCAGAATGACTGTCTTCTGGGGCGTCGAAGGATGGTCTCGGCTGGTTTGGGGAGACTAGAAGATGTCTGCGAACTATTTGAACATAATGAGTCGCCATGAGGATAGGATAAAAATAACCCCTGCCCTGCCGTGCCCCCCCTCCGCCCCCTCCCTTAGACTATCCTCAGCCTTCCGTGCGTCGGATCCGTGAGGTGGCTATTTCGGAAGCTCGTCTCTGCATTCGGAAACCAGGCAATCGAATGTCGACAAAATTTTCAGTGCTTGATGGCAGATAAATTCCGTGGTCGCTTGGGTGCATGTATATTCATTAGTGTATTGAACAATGATGATGTCGTGCGAATGCACTTGCACGCATTTTGTGGTGTCCTGCGTGTTGAGTACGTTGTGTTACAAGACATGCGTCTGCCTCACTGCTTCGAGCGTGTCGCGCAAGGTCCGGAAGAATGTACGAGTTCTTACTCTAGCCTGAGCCCGATTCGTGGCTCGACGTGAGTTTCCACGGCCCATTGGACAAAATAGGAAAGTAGAGGCTCTTTGATTTGATTCTTGAACGCCATCGCCTCGATGCGCAACAGGGTCGTCACTGGCACGGTGCTCACCATTTTGCAGCCGCAGTTCAAACTCGCACGTTGAGCCGTCGGCCAGTGGCTGCGAAGTTTGTGCGTTCCCTTGACCCTCCCTTCTCCAATGAGTCATACACATAACGCATGATACGGGAATTTTGGCCGCGATTGATCAAATTTCCACAGCTCTTCATTTAGATCAAACCATAATGGCACACCTTAGTTGCAAGCCTTGTAGCCTGGAATTTCCACGCCAATAGTGAACTCGGTTCGGATATGAGTTTAGACGCTGTGCTTGCCAAGCGGTAACACGATTCCGGGGATGTTGGTTGACCATTTAAAAGCTCAATCCTACGACGCCCCTCTCACCATCCCGGTCCTTAGGATGTCCATGCAGCAAAACTCACCCGACCAGTATGCACCCCTCCTCCAACCCACCTCCCAAAGTGCTGATTTGTTCTCAGTCTTGGACTTCTCATACATCAGTACTTGCTCAACCTTCCCCCGGTTGAGACGTGTCGTTGGATGACTGAGTATGGGCACGTCTGTGGTGCTATCCTGCCCGCAGATCCCAGGCTCGTAACCGTGCACCTCCGCAATGCACACGCTGCCGGGGGAGAGAGTAAAGAGATGACAACATGTTTATGGTCGAACTGCCATTCGCGGTCGATTCAGCGTCGGAGCCTCATCCGTCATATCTTGTCGGTCCATCTAAGGTTATTGAGGTGGACGTGTCCTCAGTGCTTCAGAACGTTTGCGCGGAGAGGGACTGCACACAACTGTCAGTTTGGTGGTGACATGTTGCCGCATGCGTGAAGGTACGATCTCCTCCTCACACACTTTCCCCCTTCTTTCCTCACGACGAATAAGCATCGCTCGGTATAAAAGGGGCAGAGAGAGTTGAATGAACAAAGGAACAGAAGAGGAGTAGGATAGATAATGCCAGCAGTCCCAGTTTGCGCATACACTGTATTCAATGTTTGATTTTCGCGACCTAAATCGATAGAATAGAGGGTTGATCAGAACAATTACAATTACAGTGAAGGTTTAAAGTCTGCCGTCGTCTGATAGCCATAACTAATGATATTCCGTGGAGTCGTCAATCTGTCGTTGGCATGAATGACCCTACATGTTCTGAGGCGCGTACACTGCCTCCAAGGCGTCTGGTTCTCATTGCGTAATGACAGTACATCGTAAGTCCGGATGAAAATATTGGTCCGATTGGTGGAAGGAACAACCGCTGATGCTGTGACAGACAATTTGATGTAAAGGGTAGCATTGTCAGCATCCGAAAATGGCACAAAGCGATGGCTACATGAAAACGGCCAACCTGACGGTATTGACTCAAATGAGGTTGAAGGAGAATTTGCATGGAGTCGCTTCTCCGGTGTCTCAACCACCAGTGTTATATAGCAGTAATGCCAGTCGGGGGCTACGACACGGCTCACCCTGGTGGACATGTCATCAGCGTGCTTGGCTCGATCTCGCTGGAATACATACATGTTACTCTTGAAGGGAACGGGACATCCATGATTTATTCCCGCGATAATGATACTTATGCGGCACTGCCCTGTATTCAGACAGAGGGAAGCAAGCACTGTTACTTTGAATCCATGTAGGTGGAACGGACTTGATTCAACACGGGGGTTAGGGGGAAAAGGATATGCGCGCGCCAGGATTAAAAAGGGAACGATACACAGGTTCTCCTACACCCCCGGTGAACATCGAATCCGCTTGTCCCATGACTGTGAAATGAATTTGTGTCCTCCTCCTCCTCCTCCTCCTCCTCCTCCTCCTCCTCCTCCTCCTCGTTCATCGCATCGCAGACATCACCGCGGAACATGGGAGGAACGAGATGCACGAGGTTCTCGGCTTTCATGTCACGTAAAAAATAGGCCAACACGAATTCCCGCCCATTCGATCCTTACGCCTTCTCACGAAAGGGGGGGCCGTCCATGTTGGCGCGCAGACCATGCGCGACTCGGATGAAGGGAAGGAGTGTCATATGGCGTTTCGGGACGCCGGAGAAGTGGATGGTGCGAGGACTAAGTCGCGGCCGAATCTGCGTTTCCAAGTACCAATTCCGCCATGTCGAGATGGCGGAGTGCGAGCCTCCTTGGTGTGATGTGATGAGAACACGCTCGACAAAGAAAGTATAGTAAGCAGATGATGCGAGTGGATGCGAAACTTGAGCGCAGGTGTGACGGCGGCGTTTATTCATTACAAACCGCAAGCGGTTGTGGCACCATCTGCGGGAGATATCTTCGTGTTGGCTTCTACCTGGGTGCTAGCGGACTTCAGACTATCATGATGAACCTACTGGGTGTCCCAAACCATCCTCTTGCAATCCAACGAGCGCCCGCAAAATATGATTTCCTGCATGCACGCATGATACGTTTGAGGCTGCTACAAGACCTTCCCATATAAGCTGTATAATGTCTTTGTTGTTGTTTCCGTATTTGCTATAATGGCCTGGGAAGCTCCCATCAACTTAAACATCATTTCACTAAAGAGCATGAGCTCCGGATAGCATCGACGGCGATCGAGCTGGCTGGTGCGAATGCACGACATGCATTCGGTGCACCTATGTCCAGGAAAATGGAATGGGGTCATGAGGGATCTCTCTTGACAGTGGGTGAGCCAACCTGGAACTGGAAATAGTACTGGTCCTGGTGTTGGTGAGTGAACTAAGAGGTTTTCGAGACGGCTGCCAACCCGCTCAGATGATTTCAGGAATTAGAGTTCTGGGAGCCCCTTGATTCTTCTGCCAATATAGTGAGGTGGAGGCGGACGTCGTCAACATGCTGTGTCGGCGATAGAACGGGGTCGACCGTGATGATGCAGAGCAAATCTGTGGTATTGTAGGGGAGGGACGAGGGGGGCATAGGGGAGGGGCGCAGGCGAGGTCGGATTCAGTTACAGCGTCCATGGCGGGTGGGTTTCTTGGGGTTATAGAGTGTCGACCAGCAGCATGACACGCCTCATTCGGGCGTCTCATGGGCGCCTGTCGCCCTTTCTGACTCGTGTGGTGATGGGTGGCGGCGGTGGCGCTTGGAAAATACTAACTGACGTATACGGACCTCGTGCCAGATCGAGTGGTGAATAAAGTGTTTGAAATGTTGGCCCTGCGCTTGATATTTGGTCCAGGTCAGGCAGCATGTCAGCGGTTGGGGCTACGTGTCAGCAGCGCGATAGGACCACGCGCCCGACAGCAAAGTAGAAGGTGGACCCTTTGATATTGCAGTGATCGCCCAGGGTTCGCAAGACAAGAAGTCCGGCAGGCCTAAGGTTGCTGTGCGTTGGCAATGTGCTGTGTGCGCAGATTAGCGTGGGGGGAAACGCCAAGTCGGAGAGCTCCAGAGGGACTTACAAACTACTCCAAGTGCGGCTGCGGACTCGCGCCACGGTCGCCTAACCAGAATAGTGAAATTCGAGGCTGTACCGCCAACGAAACGCTGCATAGCAGGCAAGTTTTTCGATATTTCCAATTGGCTGTGGAGTGAGGACTTATCTTCAACGGGTGCCTTTCTTAGATGAGAGGATCCTGTGAACCTTCTCAGGCCAACATCACCGATCGATCGCAGACCGTGGAACTCGACTGTCTTCTGATGAGTCCAAGTATTGGTCTGGTTTGTGGAGACTAAGAAATGTCTTGTGAACCGTTTGACGTGGGGCTGCCATGAAGCTAGGATAAAAATAATCCACCCTCAGGCTATCCCCACCCTCCTTCCTTGCGTTGGGGAGAGGCAAGTTGGTGGTACGAACCGATGTTTGCAACTTTGCATTCAGGCACGCGAACGAGAGTCAACAATCTAGCAGTGCTCGGTGGCAGATATTTTTTTCCTCGGTCGCTTGGGTGTATGCCTATGCATTGGTGTTGACGCTGAACGTGGGACAACAAATGATGAGACAGAACGAATGTATTTGCGTGTTATTGTGATTTTTTGAATATTAACTGCAGTGTCGGACCGCGGACATGAATTCCAGGGAGTAAGAAATAAAAAGTCTTCCAGTATGATGCGTTGTTCGAAAGTACGCTGAATAACGAGGCACGCGCGCGTCCTAGTCTGGTGACCGGACTACGCGCGTCCGCTTCAGCTCCGAGTGAGTCGCGAAAGACAATTTCCAAATTGAATCTTCGTGCGATCTAACCCTAGTCTCGTGACCAGTGTTTTACACAGGATGCTCGGGGCTGACGACGCTGCGTGTTGCTCACAGGAAGATCCCAACGCCGTTCGAAGCGCTATAGTGGACCAAATCGCCGGGCGCCGAGATACGGTAAGCCGTCGATTTATCACGTTGGGCGAAAAATACGAAAAAGGACGGCGACGCCGTCCTTTTTCGAATCATGTCATAGCATACGCCGTCACGGCGTATGCTATCACATGCTTCCGTCTTCTAAAACCGTTGGCTGCATCATACCTGCATCAGGACCTTCAGGGTCATGCAAGCCTTCATTTCGTATCTGCCGTTCACACCCGCACGTCGAGCCGCCCAGTTACTGAGAAGTCGCCAGTAGTAAGTTTTCCAATGAATCACATACCGTAATAGCGCATGGCACAGAACTTTGATCAGGGTTTAGCTTTGCATTTGGATTTGACCCTAACGGCGCACCTGAATAATGTGTTTCAAGTGTCCATGAATTGCCACGCAAATAATGAACAGTCTCGGAAATGACTTACACGTTGTGCTTGCCAAGTAGTAACGCGATTTCTGGCGATGCTGGTTGGCCTTTTGCTCTGTCATAAAAGCCCAACCTACGGAACCTCTCTCTCACCATCTCCTCAGGATGTCCGTGCAGCAAAACGCACAAGACCCGTATGTGCCCCTCCTCCAAATTGCCTCCCAAAGTGCTGATCCGTTTTCAGGTTTGAATTCGCCACGTACTTGCTCAACCTTCCAGTGGTGTGCCAATGGATGACTGAGCATGGACACGACTGTGGCGCTATCCTGCCCGCAAATCATAGGCTCGTATCCGTACACCTCCGCGAAGCACATGGTGTCGGGGGAGAGAGCAAAGAAATGACAACATGTTCATGGCCGAACTGTCATTCACGGCCTGTTCAGCGACGGAGCCTCAGCCGCCATATCCTGTCGGTCCATCTAAGATTATTGAGTTGGACGTGTCCTCAATGCTTCAAAACTTTTTCGCGACGGGGTACGGCGCATAACTGCCACCTTGGTGGCGAGATGTTACTGCTTGCGTGAAGGTACGATATCCTCCTACATATTTTCCCATATCTTTCCTCATGGTGGATAAACATGCAGGGTCGAGAGAGAGTTGAAAATCTGGAGGGACCCGAGTGTGGTCACAGACACACACTGTGTATTCATTGTTTGATTTCGGAGTATAGTAAAACATCGTCTGGTTTGCCTTGTTAATGATGTGGATGAAAATATATCAGAACTCAAGCCTGAGTTGCCTCCTTGTCAGCTCGCATCGCTTTCGTCATACAGTAGTGTTGTTGGAATCGGCACCACACATTCCACCTTGGTCGACGTGTCGTCAGCGTGCTTGGTTCGATCCCGCCGGAATGCATACATGTTATCCGGGAAAATCATAGAAGGGGATGGACGCTATCACTTGACAAGGTTCGACGGGAAAATGGTGAATGAGAGATGCCAATTTTACCTCTTGCAATAGTCACAATGGGGGGCGAGCATGCAATTGACACGCGGGTCAGATAATGCCCCCGCTTCCGTCGGTCGCAATTTGGTCGCAATTCCAGTGGCGGATGTCGATGGTGCCTGTGACTGCCAACCAAGCTCGTCCCAAAATAGGCACTCGGAAGGGGGTTGTTCAAGCAAGAGACCCCCCGTGGGTATTTCGATGGCGATATGACGCTCGGATCTTGCTCGGATCTGTACATCCAATCCACGTTCACCATGTCCAGCGACGAGGCCGATGCACTTGTGACCTCGACAGATCCCCTCCATGTATGTCCATCCCATGAAGCGTGCACTAATTCTGAGATTTTGTCGATCGTTAGCCCGCAAATCTCATCCCAGAGCTGTGTGCTGGGTTTTATCGACTTGGGTGGGTCACTGGAACTGGAGGTGGGATCTGTATCCGCGTGGGGTGAGTCTCGTTCGATGTTGACGTTCGATGTGGCATCAGCGTGCTGATAGATATATTAGGGACAAGGTCTACATCGCCCCATCTGGGGTCCAGAAAGAACGGATCGAACCATCGCACATGTTCGTGCTACCCTACCCACAAGTCACCCCCTCCCCACACACGGATCGTATCTTTCTCCGTCGTCCGAAACAGAACCTCAAAGAATCGGCCTGTACACCCTTGTTTTGGAACGCGTTCGAGCATAGGAACGCGGGTAGTTGTATTCACACGCATTCACAAAATGCAGTGATGGCGACGTTGTTGTGGGAGGGTGACTTTTTTGAGATCTCGCATCAGGTAGGTGTTGGATCTGGGTCCACGAGAGATCGCGATCGCTGATCGCTGACCCGAGAACCTTCAACGTGTTTATCTGGTACAGGAGGTAAGGGACGTGCTTGCTTGATAGCGAATGTGCCGATCTAAAGGTATTTCGTAGATGATCAAGGGAGTTCGGATCGGCGGAAATGGACAGGCCATGTCTTACCTGGATACCCTGCGCGTCCCGATCATTGCCAATACCCCGTTCGAGGAAGATCTGACGGACAGCATGGCAGCAGCGATGAAGAAGTACCCCGATGCTGCGGCTATCCTTGTCAGACGACATGGGATCTACGTCTGGGGTACGTACCGCGGTCGCAATTTCGTTTCCCGCGGAATTTGATGTCCATTCAACAGGTGATGACTGGCAAAAGGCTAAAACCCAAACCGAGGTCAGTGTGTCGCGCTGGGTTCTGTGAAGGTACTGAATATTTTCTATTGATCTAGTGCCTCGATTATCTGTTCGAGATTGGCGTCAAGATGAAGCTTGCAGGTATCCCGACGGTTCTCAACAACTGAGTAGTACTGGTGATGGGAGGATGGGAGGATGGTGTCGTGTCCTAGTAGTACGGACACTTTCGGCTCCGCATTGAAGATTCATTGACAGAGGTATGAAGTAGAACTGAAAAGAAGAAGCATCGTGACGTTGAATTCGTTATACAAAATTTGGGAGGGCCTTGCGTGTGCCTCATTAATACGACGAGCCTCCGAGCACCGCATCGTGCCACGTGGTGTGAGTGTGCCGTTTAAGGCAGCGTTGAGGTGGTACGACTTGTGTCCCGCTTAATAGAGCTGTGCGGATTCGGTCCCCTTCCTTGCTTCACTACCACCACTTCGACGTAAAAACCCACCTCGACGACGAGGACATGCCTCAGGTACCCAAGACATGTCCGGCGACAGGCCAACCTATTCCACCCAATTATTTGCACACCTTTGACGGCCATTTTGTCGATGCCAACGGCCGCGCGTTGTTATTACGCGGCGTGAACCTCTCTGGGTCCTCCAAAGCGCCCGTTGGCCAACCTTCCCATGTTCTCGACGACTTTTGGTCATCCGCACAGGCTGGCGGACAGAGTTTTCTCGGTCGCCCCTTAAATCTCGAGGATGGTTCTGCAGACGCGCATTTAAGTCGTCTCAGAGCATGGGGATTCAACGTGCTACGGTATCCTATCACTTGGGAAGCGCTCGAACACGAAGGACCGTACGTGTTTGCTCTACCCTATGCCCGTCGTGCACGTTCTCACGTCGCGTGACCAGCGGACGCTATGATTATGATTTCATGGACTATACCATTCGCGTACTCTATAAATGTAAAGAATACGGGTTCAAGGTTTATTTGGACCCTCACCAAGACGCTGTACGCGTTCCTGTTGCCTTTGTCTGCTTTTTCTGATTCCTTGCAGTGGTCACGTTTCTCGGGTGGCTCAGGTGCACCCTACTGGACCCTCCCCGCATGTGGGATCGACCCTCAAGCTTTCACTGCAACCCAAGCCGCGATCGTACACTGCGAATACCCGAGCGCGTTTGATACTCCAGATCCCGCCGCCCTCCCTGCCATGATCTGGTCAACCAATTACAGCCGTCTCGCCTCACAAACCCTTTTTGCCCTCTTTTTTGGAGGCAAAACCTTTGCCCCCAAATGTATCCTCGACGGCGTCAATATTCAAGATTACCTCCAGTCCCATTTCATACAGGCTTTCGGCGTACTCGCAGATCGCATTCGGGATGCAGGTGGATTGCTGGATGACGTCATCATTGGATGGGATAGCATGAATGAACCCTCCGAGGGGTTCATTGAGTACGAAGATCTGAGCATGTATCCAATCGCGCAAGGAGCGGCGGCGAAAAAGGGGACTATGCCGACCCCGCTGCAATCTTTCAAGCTCGGGATGGGTATCGCGCAGACCTTGGATAACTATACCTTTGGTTCCTTTGGATCGACGCGTACCGGAACTGTCACGGTCGATCCAAAAGGTATTCGGATATGGGCGGATCCCAGTACAGAGCCAAATGGCGTTCATCCCAAGTGGGGTTGGAAACGATCGAGTGAATGGACGCTTGGGAATTGTGTCTGGGCTCTCCATGGCGTATGGGATATCGACACGGGTTCTCTGCTACAACCCCATTACTTTCGTTATTCTCCGTCTCCGTCTCCTTCCAGTGCCGACCCCGTGCTAGTACACTTTTCCGAAGAATTCTTGCTGCCGCACTTAACCGACTACGTCACTCGCATCCGCGCCGCCCACCCAAGTGCCATTGCATTCATCCAAGCCTCCGTTTTTGCCATCCCCCCAAAGGTTCCGGAATCATTGCTCAAAGGACGTGCCTGCCACTCGACACACTATTACGACGGTCTTACGCTCATGACGCGTCATTGGCACATGTTCAATGCGGACGCGCTGGGCATCGTCAGGGGCAAGTATAGCAGTCCGATTTTTGCGGCTAAGTTTGGAGAAAAGGCGATTCGTGCCAGTATCCAAAGTCAACTTGGGATTTTGAAATCGGATGGCGTCCAGCTTGGCGCGGACGTTCCGGAGCCTCGACGGTACCCGACCATCATTGGCGAAATCGGGACGCCAATGGACATGGACGACAAGAAGGCATACGATCCGACGCGCAAGGAATATGGGGATTATTCGTCCCAGGAGCACGCGCTGGACGCGAGCTTGAACGCGACGGACGGGCCGAACGTGTTGAGCTACACGGTGTGGACGTATTGTCCGGATAACAGTCATATGTGGGGGGACGGGTGGAACAACGAGGATCTGAGTCTGTGGAGCGAAGACGACGTGCAAGGGAGGGCGGGTCACCACTCCGCAGCGGCTGGATCGCTCGCCTCTGCACGTACGTCGAGGATGTCGTTGGTGACGCTGCCTGTCCCATCGTCGCCGTATGCGGCTGCGTGGTCGTCTTATACTGCCAGAGCGATGCCGGTTCACGAGCTGTTGAGGTTCATGCGGGACGGCGCGCGTGCGATACGCGCCTTTTGTCGACCGTATCCTGTCAAGGTGGTCGGTACGCCCGTGGACATTCAGTTTGATATTGGCAAGGCGTCGTTCAAGGTGAAGGTTCGCGTCACGCCGGCCGATGCGCCACACCTAGAGCCGGGAATCGCGGGGGGAGAGGAGGAGAGTTTTGTCAAGGATGGTGGAGGTGAGAGTGTCCTTCCGACGGAGATATTTATCCCGTTGGTGCACTTTGCGTCGGATGGGTGTGTCGAACGGTCTCTCGCGGTTCGGGACCCGGAAGACTCTGATGAAGCAAGGAGTGGAAGCGCATCGACGGACACGTTACTCTTGACGTTGGTGGCTGGCAAGGGAGAGAAGATAGAGTCGGAGGGGTATGCGGTGCAGGTAAAGGTATCGGAGGGAAGGGTGGAGATGGACGAAAGCGAGCAGCTGTTGCGGTGGTTTTATGCGGTGCCTGTAAGTGGCAAAAAGGAGGTGTCGATCGAGTTGACGAGGGTGGGCGGGGCGATTAATTGGCCTCGGGTTACTCGGAAGACGAGTGCGGGTGGCGTACGGAGTAGGAAACGGTGTATGGCGGGGTGGTTGGAGAAGTTGTGTCCAGGGGGATGCTTGATCATGTAAATGATCCATTCCTTTGTGAGAAGAGGTATCTCATTAGCATTAGTACGCGAGGACGTTAAGCTTCCCATGTAGCATATTAGAAATGGCTAGCAGTCAATATATACACGTGCATAGTTCGTGAACGGACTTGCCAGTCATGATGTAGATGAAGACGACGAGGTCGGATCAGTGTTCGATGCGTCCTCCACCCTCGACCCGCTCAACGGCGTCCCTTCCCACACCGACGCATCCCACCCACTCGTCCCTTTCCCCACCCCAACCAAGCGTTCAACGATCCTCTCCAACGCCTCCCTCCTCTTCCGTTCCCCCTCGACCTCCTCCCTTGTCCTCTCTAACGCCCCCTCGACCACCCTATTTCCCTCCTGCAAGCTCTCCACGGCGCTCAAGAGTCCATCGAGTTTCTCGTCGACGTCGTCGCGGCGTCTGGATTGTTTGGAGGAGGAACGGTAGGTCTCACTGAAGATGAGGAGGGCGGCGACACCGAAGAGAAAGGATTCGGCGAGGGCGTTGGCGCCGTTTTCGATGGCTCTGTGTGGAGCGGCGTTCAGCGGGCGCGTGAGGGTAGATGCGAGGGTACGTGACGGGGTGAGAGCGAGGGCAGCGAGGTTAGTGGACGCGCGAGTGAACAACGGACGTAAAGAGGGAGTCAAGAGGGACGTACTTGGACTCGGACAAGGGTCGGATGTGGGTACGCGCGGGTTCACCGAGGATGTTGGTCCGGAGGGATATTTCAGCAGTGTGCATTTTTTGCGCGAGGGAGACGCAGATGTTGCGGAAGGTTTCGTGTCTTTTTCGTGCGTGCGTGCAGGTCGGGTAGCATGATATGGGGTAGAGAGTGGGTGGGGGGCGGAGTCATTCACGCTGCTGGTGACGAGGACGAACAAGCGGGTGGACGTACTGTTTTGCTTGGTTTTTGAGTTGGGCAGAGATGGGTTTCGCGACGGTCTAGGGAGGGCGGTCAGAGACGGAAAGAAGGTGGATGGTGAGATGGACTTGCACGGATGACGAGAGTGGCGAGTTTGACGGTGGCCATGGGGAGAACGAGGAGGAAGACGAGCAAGGTGTGTAGATCGGAGGCGGCGGCGGGGCGGCCCGGACTGTTCCGAGCACACGCGTCCACGCGGCTCATGATCAGTTGACAGTGACTGCTACACACCACACTACCGAAGTAATTAACTATACAGCCAAGTAGTACAACTACACTACTTGAGGTGATCGGAGACCATTGAGAAGATCGTCCGATAGCAACCAAGCTCCATGCAGAACGACATAGAGCGGGGGAACCACTATGCGAGCTTCAATCTTAGGGAGCTTTCGGATAGGTCATCGAGCATGTTTTGCTTCACGTTTCAACAAAGATCCACCTGCATGACCCTCAAGAATGTGTACTATAAGCATCGTAGTACCACTGGCAGTGTGGTTTTGCACTTGGAGGGTATGCCGTTTCTTTTACTCTTCGTGGCATAATTGAGCGGTTCTGGGGAGTCACTACAACCCTATTGAGGGTTGAGTGGCCAACCAATATCGTATAAACGCTAGCTTGTCTCCGTCCTGGGTGACATATGGACTCTTGAGAACAACAAGTTGAACAACCTGGTATTGCGAAAGTCGCACGTGACTCATCGGCTGTTCCCGGACTTATGGAGTTCACCGGGAGCATCGTCATACCCAGGGTTCCCACGCAAACGGTCCAAACGGTCCCAGGCACGTGAGGACCGTTTGGACCGTTTGGTTGGCACGTGATGCCCCTGAGTCACGAGACGGCGGGGAAATTTTCGCCAAGGTCGAAAATCTTCAGGCGGCATGTTGTGCGCCACAGCTGTGCTCAGCCCCTGGGTGCAATTTTCCGGGATCCGACGCCCACCCCTGGGTAGCTTTTCGGCTCGCCACCCCTGGGTATGACCGATTTTCCCTCTCACCCTCTGTTACGACTAACACCACATGCTAGGTCCAAAGTATATTCCTGAAGCCCTCAGTGGTCATTTGGTCTAACTACTGCCCCGTGGAGCTCAATTCGATGATCGGAACCCCCTTTTCCTCGGTGTTCAACCATCAGAATTCCGTTCGCTTGCACTCGTAGCTCGCGCAAAGGGATCAGGCACAGCACGCGGGTGTGGTCGAAAAAGCGTTTCCTCACTGTCCGCCAGCCCTCTCGATGCGATCCCTCTATCGTCCTTCGTCCTATATTGCTTTCTATGCGGAAAAACGTTTCAACGCGCGTGTTTCCACGTGGAGTATAATGAAAGGGCAGGCATAACGCGAGGAGGTCACAAACAAGACGCGCAGGCGGAGAGATGGCAGTGTGATAAGGCACTCTGCCCTGCATCTTATTCAGTTGCATTTTTCGCGGGCGCTTTTCTAGTGCTCCGCGGCGACGACATCTATCGTGATGCACTTGACCAAAGTTGCACGATCGGGTAGGTTTTCGTTGTCTTTCCATTCTATTCCATTCGCAGTCGCCAGTCGATCATCGGTCGTGTGTGCCTTATCCCCCACCTGGGTGTCGTTCATCGCGCGACCCTGGACATGCCGTAGCGCTCAAACCGCTTCACATTACGCCCGTATGTTCGTATTCATTCAATAGCACCTTTCAAACCTGACAAGACGAGAAACGCAATTTTCACAAGGGATGGAATTTATTCCCCCGCTCTTCGGATTGGCGTTATTGCCACTGATAATGTTGCCTAGGATAATCGTGCGCTCTCACGCAATGCTTTGCGCGTTGTGTGATTGGTTGGCCGTGTTGCGATCAGGTCGGGCCGATGTGCATGCTGCGGATGAGTAGGTTAAGTGGGGTGGGTCCCAAATAGGCTAGCGTCCACTGATCTCGCACAGTTGCGGACTTATCCGCCTCTGTATCTCGAGAATCAACAGTGCGGCTGGACAGCCCTCGCTTGAAAGGGGTAACGGTGGCGAGCACTATGACGGCCGCTGGTCGCCCTTGGCGTGTCAAACCTAGGGAGAATTGAATGGGCGTGCACATCGTCGTTTCGAGTGACGTATTGTCGGAACGGAAATGAACACCTCATCGTTGTGTCTGTCGCTCCACATAGCCCCTCACCGGCTCGTATGCTGACATCTCAACACTACCAGTACCCTAGATCTGCTGTGAGTCTCGTACATGGACATGGACGGCCCAAGAATGTTCCGATGGAATGCCCCATATATCGACGGTACAACTCTCGGGCAATTCGGGCAGAGAAACGTTGCGATCGTCCAGGACCAGCCGTATTTTTATCCACATGTCCCTGCTCATCGAGGTTTACTTACGGCACGACTTCCTGAATGGTGCAATGGATGGCAACAGGGGCTATCGTAATTTCCACGGAAGATTTTGTCCAACCATGTTGCCCATCCCAGATGTGACTTGTACCAAGCCTAATCACCGTTTTGAAGTCTGGAGTTTCATAGGCTTCATAGCGTGTCTGACTGGTGCGTTTTTCCAAACTCTGTTGTCGTATTGCGTCAGATCGAACCCTCTCGGTGTACTAACTTATCGATTGACAGCTCGACGCGTGGTCTTGGTCCGCATGTAACGGGGATCTATGTGTTGATGATAACTGGTGCGTTTCGAAGCTTCGTTGTCATGGAATATGCGTTAGATCGAACCCCCTTAGTGTACTAAGTTATCAATTGACAGCTCGACACGTGGGGCTTTGTTGGTTAATGTGTGGCGGGAATCTATGGATCGATGCATAGACAGTACGAGGGGAGGACCCCATCATGTTGCGTAACGCTCGCTGACTTCGAACTGTTTGGGAGGCGAGAGGAAGCTTCAAATTACACTCGACCTCCCCGATCCCCTATTAGGGCAGATGCTTTAAAACCCTTTGTGATCACGCCCTTGTCCCTCGCCCTCTCTCCAGTTGGAAGTCCGAGAGTCGCTCAGTCTTAGAAACGCCACCCCCATCCAACCATCGCTCAGCATGTACGACGGCCACACTCATCGACATGAAGACACACCCGATTCACTGTACGTAATTGCGCCTTGCTGCCTTGAAAGCGGTCAGGGCTGACGAGTCCTTCTCCCTTCAGCGACGACTTCCTCGCCCAACTCCTCGCCGACATCCCTGAATTCCTGCCCACTTCAATCACTACGCCGCCGTCGCCACTACCACCACCCACCACATCCGCCTCCGCCTCCCATCACGCCACCACCCCTCACCTCACCTGCCAATGGGTCTCAACGGACGACACCCCTTTCATCTGCGGTGCCCCCCTCCCCTTGGACCCTAAACACGTTAGCACCCATTTTCGCTGCGCCCACGACGTCCGCGGCAACGAAAAAGTCATCGTTTTCTGCCACTGGCGTGATTGCCAAGTTCCGCCGATGCAGCGGGGAAGCTTAATACGCCACTTGTTGTCGGTCCATTTAGGATTGTTGAGATGGCAGTGCGAGGTGTGTGGGAGGGTGTTTTCGAGAAAGGGGACGGGGCACACGTGTGCTGACACGTCGCAGAGCGGGTGAATTCAGCTGATTGCTTTCTCGTCATTGTTTTTCCTTTGTTTCATTTTTCCTTTATTTATTCGTGCGTGCTTTACTCTCGCGCGAGGATGAGTATAACACGAGGTGATCTCTTTTGTACGGTCCGCATGCAGGCAAGCGGTTAAAAAGAGAGAAGCCGGGGCCATGGAACATCCGTGTAGCATCAGGTCTCAGAATGACTTTTTTGTCGATATCGGCCGAGTTGGCTTCCTTTCTCTTTTGCTTCTTTCTGAGACTACGCCGGGTGTCGGCGATCGTTTAAAGTAGCTGAATGTAAACACAATAACAATATAGCCTCGTCGCAGAGCATATCGAAACCAGTGCCCAAGTGGCAGTACTCGGGGAGTGCCGACTCGCTTTGTTGACGCGGAAAGGGAGTCAGTCGTCAGCATGTTCCGCCTAGCCACCTGTCGTTCCGATATGGCAACACGCCGTTCTGACATTTTTTTGGGCTACCACGTTACGCCCATGTTCTTTCGGCAGATTGTGCCTAGTTCACTTCCCACCATCAGGGGTCACGGTGTGCTCAAAAGTATGGAGACTCGGTGACGATACAGATTCAGCGTATCTGGTTCCAGGTTACTTGGGCTCCGTGTATAGAGTACCGCGGAGGGAGTGCTACGTGGAGTACTCTGTACCAAGGATCCAAAGAAATGTCCTCGGGATCTTGTCGACGTTGTAAGGTTTAACTCGGGCTGTGCAGTCATCGTTTGCGCTCAGACAGTCCTTCCCGATTCAGCCGGGGTAGTATACGAATTCGGATGAATTGGAATGGGGATAGCCGTTTCATTGACGACGTCGGGCCGTACAAAGTTTGATGTAACGGATGGGTATTGGGTGCAAAACGCAGTCGATCTCATCCCCGATCTCTGGTCTGGGGTGGTGCCACTATAACGCCTCGGTAATATATTTCTGTACTTCAAACTGTGATCCGTTGGCGGAGCGACTCGATTCAGGCACAGTGGCTGAAAGAACATCGCCGATGGAAGATGCCGACTACAGAGTGGTCCTAAACCAAAGGATCTATTGTTAGAGCGATTTAAAGGAGGTGCATCGGGTCGCACCATTCGTGAGGCGCTTGAATACCATTGGTACACACGAGTGTGGATAAAGAAAGCGACACGTCCAGAAATGAAAGTGCCTGGTGCGCGGGGGAGGGGGATCAATTTCTTGGTGGGCTGAATGGGGTTGTGGTAATCGGTCACAGTATGATCTGGGGATGGACCAACGTGATGGTGTTGGCTGGGTGGATCCAGCCAGCATCAAATCCTTAGGTAACAATGCCACCCCTCTACCTCCGGTGGCTAGCAAGACGACGTGGGAGAAAGATGAAGGAGGTGCTTGCCTTTGCGCCCACCTCTGAATGGCGCCTTTAGTCCCTTTGAATCGCGGGTCATATTCCAAGTTGCCCCTGGAAGAACCAATCCCAAATTCAAATCTGCAGGAGGGATGGAGACTGCAAATTCGCGGAGTCTTCTCGAACTTGATATTAGACGAAGCACGAGATGAACCTATAGATAACAGGATCTCGATCGATAACTTACTCTATTTGACAAACATATGAGCCTCATTTGATCCCCAGGACATTATGAAAAAAAGCTGCAGAATATGAGCGGATGCAATAATAGTTGACGTTGCTTACGAACACGGAGTTTAGGACGGATCTGGTCAAATGGAAAGACGGATATGAACGTTTGTGAGTGAAATGATCTGTTCCATGGCCGATGAGCGATGTTGGTTGATAATGGTCCGGCAGAACAAGAATGATAAGCACCGACTCGGGTTAATTGCATTGAATGCGGGCTACTACTTTTTGAATTGCACAGGATTCTAACAGGAACGGCGCCAATGCAAGATCCGCAGGTGGACGAGACGAGAATAAACGTGGTGGTGCTGGCGGGATGACTTCAGCTAGAATTAATCTCTTAGGTGATATTACCACCAGTGGCTAGAACAATGAACCGATGAGGAAGAACGTAGCGATGGGCTCACCTCTCACTCACAGTTAATATTTCATGTCGAATCTAGGAGGACCAGTCCCGATTTCGAATCCAGCGGGGAAACGAAGAGAGACCGAGTGATAGAAAGGGGCTGCGGGTTCTATCTCTGGTCATATGAAAATTGGAGAGAGTTGAACCATGTTCGACGGTCGATAAGTGGCGCTGGCAAGTATTAACACAACCATATGGCAAGACTCATTAAGGTCCTATTCAAAGACTTGGAACAGAACACACTCGAGTCCCCATACATACCGATGTTCATTATCGTTTGCATGATGTAACCCTCGCTAGCATTTTGAAGCGGTACCCACCCGCCTTCTCGAACCATCCACCATCACGGTTGCCCTGGTGAACTCTATCTCAGATGACCGTGACGACGATCGAGAACTGTTGAACACGTGCCAAGCCACTGATGCTACCGGTAACTCCCTTGATAAGTCACCTAGTCCGCTGTTCGAGCGCTCCGTGAATGGCAGGAGGTGCCAACAGTGAATTGCCTCGAGACTCGATGAGATAACAAAGTTCATTTGGCTAATAGACGGTCTATGGTCAAGTCAATCCATTACTTTGCCCATGCCAAATACACGCACTGCTTGGTACCTCGATGGAAAAAATCCTATGTCAAGTGTTATGTAACTAGAATTTGACTTGAATTGCAATTTTTTGGCTTTATTGCGTTATCAATTTCTGGCTCACTTAGGGTGGATGAAAATTCCTCTAGAGTCGGGGACCTGGCGCGTGCGCGCCGCTACCGATTTGGATAAACCCTGCCCTCATACAGCCAAATATTGAACGGACATCCATCGTCCGACGGTGAGCTGCAGGAGCAACAAATGTACGGGTCCAACGTTTGTCCTGTTTGCCGTACCGCTTATCCGCTTCCATGAACCTCGACGACACCTACCACTAGAACTACCACTAGTAGGAATCGGCATCTACCCACCCACGATTGCACGCCTGTTGAAGCAAGGGATCAACCACAAGGACGGAACGTTTCTCAGACCACGAGTGGTGAAAAACATGATAGTAGCATCGATTGAGGCGACGACCCAGGTCATCCGCCCCAGAAGCCTCGACAAGCCATCGCGGGCGATGTCAAGCAGCCTCCCAATGTCCATCTCCATATCGTTTTTTTGTCCATTCTTGCAATCCAGGAGTATGGCAAATACGGAAGATCGTCTGAAGACGAGTATACGGCCATCCCAAAGAACGTTTGGTCCATAGGCGGAATGGTGACCCAAAGCCGCATGTTGGGAGCTTCGAAAACTGTGCTTGTTGCGAAAGGCAATTCACAGAGGTAATTATCGATTTGAATTTCATAGTGAGATTGGAGATTCACCCGTTTTTTCTTTCTGTACCCAGATGAGATACTTGTACGCTGGCAGCGAATCCGCCACCTGGTTACCTTTGTCACTAGTGTGCGCAAGCGTCTGGGGCTGAACCATTCAAAAAACGGGTCGGTTTTATGATACGACTAGTAAGCTCACCTTATTTCTCGCCCGCTTCATACTGAGGTTCGTCGACAGACTTGGCTTTCTCCCACGTTGACTACCTTCCCGAGCCTCTTTGACGCACTTGCACCTTGATCTTCGCGGTCGTCTCACTTGTCCCGTTATCGCTACGATTTCCGAATCGCTCTCCCATCTCACGTATCTCACCCTTCCTCGTGCGCGCGGAAGTATGGATCGAGTTTTTCAAGGCCAAACCGGAATTGCGATCATTCCGCAATGCGCATCACCCAAAGCCCTCGGTTTGACCTCGAGTGTGTAAAGTCTGCAAAGAATTACACCAAACTGAAGGATTACAACTGAAAGAAGTCGGACACTTGGGTAACACCTTTCAACGCTCGTTCTGTGCTCGTTACTGGACCTCTCGAATTCTGGCGTCGACATGCTGGAAAATGTTTGGCTTCGTAGTCTAGCAAGACATGGCTCTACGATGGAGAGCTTTGATCTATCCTGACATGGAGGATTCACCAATATGGTACTTGAAAATGGAATCCAGAAACATGCATGCGTCGTGTCAGAACTCAGACTAGAAGTTCTATCAAGCTCGTCGAACGGCGGTGTTGCCGCGGCCCACTTTTTCGAGAATTGGAACACGCCTTGCCACGCTCGACTCGGGGGGCTGATGGAATGATGCATTTCGGATGTGCGGTGGCTGCACATGAGCCGCCGGTATCGTGATCTGGGTGATTTTATAGTGAGGCACGTCATGTCGAACGCGCCAAAACTGGGAGAAGTGCGGGTCTGGGAATGTTATCCTGCGTCGGGCTAGCAAGGTACGATTTTCCTCCGTTTCGTCGTGTGGTGAACTGATCGACAATGATCTTTTAGAGAGGATTGAAAGTGCATGCTATTAACCAACTGTAAGATTATAGTACATGTGATTCATCAGGCATACTTTCAAGTTTCTCATGTAAATTGATACTGGTTCATTCGTATAAAGAACGAGATATACAACACAACAAGGGATAGATCACGAAGACTTCTGACAGCTTCACTCATCGCTCGTGCAGCCTTCCTGAGAATCCAGCCCCGTGCCCTTCCGAAAGAGATGCTCGTATGCATCCCTGGCCACAGGAGGCGCAAGCCGATCGCTGATCGACCATATCGTACCAGCGACTCCCGCAGACAACAACGCGATAATGTCGGAGAATGATCATCTCACGCAGCGTCGATCAGGGATGCAGAATCCAATCAGTCGGGCTCTCAGCATCTTGGATTCCGGGAATGCGAAATGGTCCCGGTCCGCATTTCTTCATCAGGGTAAGTACTTCCTCGACTGCTTCCACTGCGGTTTCTAGGAGGGTGGTACATGCTGACGGAGCGTTCTGCAGCATTGGTGTGTCTTGATTTCCGCACCTGGAAGTAGGATTGCCTATCTGAGGGTGGTTTATGGACAATAAGCAGGCGGAGATCGCCGCGAGATGTGCAACGGGTGACGGCGCAAGAATGTTGAGTGCGGAGGCACGACGAGACAATGAAATCAGACACTTTATGCCCAAGACCGAGTGTCATGTAGATCAGTGGTGTGGATAGGAAGAAACGCAAAAGGCTACCCCAATCAATGCGACCTTTCGGAAGAGGTTGCAAAGCGCTGAAGTGTATACGTCGGTATCAGATATGACATCTAGCTGATGAAAGGGCAACGAGTTGGCTAGAGATTAGCGAGGATTGCGTGGTGAAAATAGCCGATGGGAAAAGGGAAGAGCGCAAGGAGAGAGGCCGTCGAGTAACTGCGCCTCCGATTCATCCTAAGCGAGACAGGTTGAGCTTCAACAACGTTTCACATACAAACAACTCACAGTCACATCAGTGGAACTCCTTAGGGCCACGACGATGAAAATTGCAAGACTCTGGAAAGTGATTCGTACGAACTAAGCAATGTTCAAAGGTCAGACATGATACGCAACATAGTAAAGAAAGCGTACTCCATTGTCAACGTGCACACGTATAACAGAGATTCCACGATTTGACAAACATCAAGGTGGCGGACTGTAAAGCCATCGTCACCATATCGTAATACGCACGGAACTTGACTTGGTTCAGAGATGTCAATAACTTCTGGAACCAAGAAAGATCCGCCCTGGCAACGTTGCGCAGTAAAAACTCGCAACCTTTAAGAGGGATCAACAGCTTGCTCAGAGGATATCATCATGAAGCTTGTGCAAGACAGCGCCTACCACGACAGTACCAACGAACCGTGTCAAGTGTGACCAACTCTGCAACACCCTGAACTCCCACTGTGACATTGCTCGGAGGGGAGTTGTGCTACTCCGGCATCTCCCGAAGTTCTCGACCCCTGGCACTCCTCCTCCTTCTGTCCCCGCTCGCGAGAGCGAGCCGCAGCAGCACCGACTCAATTTTCACTCAAAGTTCCGCACTCACGCATCACACTGATTCAAAACAGGGTCTCCAGCTCGTCATATGCTGCCATGACACACTACGCCATAGTATATTCACCATACCCATGCAACCAACGGAGTGTTACTCTGGATATCTTCCGTTTCGGTCTCGTTCGGATGACAAGATAAACAGTTTATAGTGAGATTTATTATTCGGAAGGATATATTTTATGTCGACTGACATTGAGCCACGCTATGCAAAGATCGGGAACGGAAGTCGAAGTAGACCGCCATCGTCATCATCCACTCCGTGATCCACCGGGTCACAGCTTTCGTCAATCCCAAGTTGATCCTCCACTTAATGAATGTCCCGCTGACGGCCAGCAGCTCATAAAATATTTCTATAGTATCCGATACTCGGAACTGGTGGCGCTGGACTCGGTGGCGGCGGTGCAGATCCAGGGCGTATCTCTTGTATTAGGCAAAGAGACCCGGCTACATGACTCTGAACGCAATATAAAAAACCTGGGTGACATACGCAACAACCGTTCGTCCTCTCGGAGTCGACTTGCAATGCACTATACAAAAATTACGGATGACATACTTCCTATCGAAGAGGCTGCGCATGGGAGGCTAATAAAAAACATACTACAGTCAGGTTTGTATCCATTTTTGTGCAGTCAGTTGAACAATCTTTCATCTGATGATGACCTTTCTACCAGAGGGGTCGTTCAATGTGTGGATCTGTGAGATTTTTCTACCTACACCTCTCCCTGCGCTCCTCACTAAGGCTCATTTTGTCATCTTCGGCCCTGGACACAGACCCTTTTCACGAGGACGAAACGATGTTGTCCTAGATGGAGAGTTGGAAAAAAACATTGGTAGTCAAAGTCATGACTCACCTGTAGCGTCATATTCCCCCCACTGAGACATGGGTGCTTCGCCCTCCGTGAGAATGTCTTCCTACACACGAGACAAGTCCATCTCATCAGCCCTAGATGGACTTCCAAGGCGTGTCGAATCATATTCCCCCGACGCATCGGTACGTGACAACCTTGCCACCGACAGGTTATCGTCTCCATTGGATCCCCCACGCCAATGCTGTGCTCGTTTCGAAGGTGTGCACGAGCTAGCCTGCGATTTGTAGAGATAGTCGCACCGCATTCAATATCGTGTCCGGCGACCCAGCGGCAGGTTTGACCAGCAGCGGGGAGATTGAGCAGCAGCGGCGCGAGGAACTCCGAGCTAAGGGTGGATCAGCATCCGAGAGAGAAAATAAGGGATATGCATACAGTTCCACGTCTGGGTCAGTTTGGTGCAAGTTGGTCATCCCGGGTACGATGGGTTCTACTGATTGGGGAAGATGGGGCACAGATTTATAGGAATTGACAACAAAGTGTAAAGCCCGTGCACGTACAACGGACCCCTCGGCGTCGTGTCATTCATTTTCGGATCCAGGTGCCAAGGCCTCGCCAAGGTACGAGCCTATGACTTAATTTGCGAACACGCTGAGGCGTTGAGGGATCAGACACGCCACAATGTGTGGCCCCATGAAATCTTCATTTTCGAGTGTGCATATCCCACTCTCATAGCCACATTAATAGCGGCCTTTTCGGATAGCGAATGAAATACCTATAGTGATACGATTTCTAAACTGATAGAACAAAGACATGCTCCAATCACAGACAAACACCATGTCATAGTTGGGTTCAAGTTGGCTCGCATTGAGCACGGTCCACTACCTCCCGATTTCGTTGCCTTGCCCATTCGGTCACAAAGAGTGATCAGTAATACGTGTACATGAAATTAGCACCACGAACATTTGTCGCGGCTTACGTAATACGACTTGTGAGCCAACCACCGTGCACTTTTCTGTTCGATTTCCCTTCGCAACACAGTCTCATCTTTCTTCCAGTTTGGGATGCTGGTCCCCGCAAGAAGAAGGGGAGGGCCTGGAGGCTGAGGAATCCAGCACCAAACGATCTGATGTTAATCTAGTCCAAGACTTCCCGTATGGAAACCTGAACGCTACATTGCAACGTCCGACCGATTGGAAACGGACGCCACCATCAATTTAAATTACTCACCTCTGACAAAATTCAACAAAGGACCTTTCACGGCAAGTTCAAGATCAGATGCGGTTAGACCGATTGATTCTGGATTTGTGCACTAAGAGCGCGCTCAGCTATTTGCGCGGTAGGTGATAGTGAACATTGGTGACTTAGTGTAACAATGGCGTAAGGGTGCTCTGCCTAACGGCAACTGCCTCAAGGTCATTCGGTGGGGTTGGGCATCATTGGAGGTAGGCGACCAGTAAGGTTTGTCGGAAGGAATTACCGCGGGCAAGCCGCGAACGGACAGCGGGCGAACGGGGAAGAGGATGCACAAGGACCGAACTGCACAAACCACTAGTCTCGTTTCCGACGCTCTGGGGCATAAGCTCGGAGATCCGTGGGGAGTCAACCGGACTTTCAAGTCGGAGGCAAAATTCTCGTTCTGCTTGTGTCGTGCCCAACCAGAGCCCGGTAGGATCTTGCATCGAGATCAAGACCGCGGAAACCCGTGGCTACCACTGTCCATGTGGCGGACTTGGAAGGACTTCAGCCTGTGTAGCCTGCACGAGGCACAGACGGTGCAGTGCATCCTAATCATTTTCGGTTGCTGGTATCGCTCATCCATTTTGTATAATGGAATATACGGTTGGTATTCACAATCCCATCATAACGTGGTCCCGACATGGATTGATCAAAAGCTACGCAACATTGTCACTGTGATGCTAGTTGATACAGTACATCAATGACTTGGCATGATGCAACGTGCGAGACCCTGCACCCGCAGCCTCGTAGGTTTCAAGTTGGTCTCGATGAGCATGAAGCGTAGTAACTTCATACTCGTGGTCCTGGCGTTCCTGTGCGTCCTACGCAAGAATGGCAGCGGACATGTTTCAGATCTAGGGGTCTCGAGATCTGCTAGATATCACAACCACTGGCATGAGTACTTGATAGGCGGGGAGAACGGATCAGAGTCATAAGAGCACCAATAAGAACGCACGGGTCCTCGTGCCAGCAAGCCAGAAAAACGATCAACTTGCTCCCGGGCCTGCATCGACACGATGGACTCAGGGACACGGACGCGAACAAGGTGTTTGAACCAGCGCGTGTGCAGGGAATTATCCTAAATCCGCGCATCATTGCGGCCACGGTGCGCAATCATGGAATCTGGATCAGCGCTCATCACCGGCGTGAGTCATGCACGCATTGGCAACGAAACACAAGCACCAAGCAACGGCTAAACCACCTTTGGACTCGGCCCCGTGCCGTCAGCCAGCGGAAGATAGACGACCAATTAACGCGCAGGAACGTTCTTCTGGGGTGCGAACAAGCGGAGGGATGGACTAGTGGTGGGATGAACGAGCGATCATGATAGGCTCACGGCACCACCGTGACGCGGCGGCGGGCCAACAACGGCCCACTTCTTCTTCCAGTCTTCTTCCCTAGTAGGGACGTTCGACCTGGATTGATCCTTGTCAGAGATACTACGACAGCTCATGACACCTCGTATCCATTACAAAGCCTTATCTCCCCTTGGAACCGCCTCAACCACCGCCAAAGGTGCCACCCAGTGTCCTACGTTCGCTTGCGCAGTACGCCTGTATTCGTCGGTTTCGCTCATTCTATTGTTTGGCAGTCAAGGTCAAACAGACAACAACCCCATCTCGAGTCGGAACCCAGACGGATGAGTAGCGTCGAAGGGCAGGCCGTTAACTTGAAGCCTGAGGCTGCCTGACACGCTTACTGCTCATTCACCCCCTAGTTCCTTCATCCCCCGCAGCAATGCGCGCACGCGACACTCAGTCACCAACTCCCCGCCACCGCGTCGTACGACGCATGCAATTCTGTACACCATGCTGCAAGTAACTCTACCGCTCGCTCATCGGTGCGCCCACCACCACGGCCGTGCAAACTGAACTGCCATGTACAGCAATGTAATCTAGTATCTCTACCGCCAGGGCAGCTTCTGGAGTCGCCCTCCATCGTCTCACTCCTCTACTTGTGCCTCGGTTTGGCATTCGTACACGACAATCAAAGGCTGAAACGGTTGCCCACCCACCCACTGCACCTCGCGCACCTATGTCATGTCTCGCAGGCACTAGCTCCGCTTCCCTTTTCTCTGTTGGACCTTCCATCCCTCATGCCACAACCAACCACCATCCATATACCACCGAAACTGCATCAGAACGAACCGCCGCCGCTATCTGACTGCTAGCCTCAGCTCACGCCCTGCCATAAAGTGAGGCCTTGCCCTCGATGCGTCGGGAGCACTGACCTTTTTTTTTCATTTGCGTGGACTTTGGGATAAATAGGAGATGCCGCGGCGTAGCTTTTTGGGTTCAGACCTGATTTATCATTCCAAAAATCATTTTGTTCATTAGCCATGGGTCACTGTCAGTGTTTCGGCATGACACTTTTTGCTGGATGTTCGCGAAACTCAGAGGTGGCGAGAGGCAGTGGACTGATCATGCCTCGTCCAGTCAGATGATCATGTTTACTCTACCTACATGGTACTACCCGAGTACATATGATTCATATACATGCTTTAAACCCATCAGTCAGGCGAGGTTGCACAAGACAAAGGCCCATGCTTCTCTCAGGCTGATAAAGAAACCCATATCCATAGTGAGAGGGCTCGCTTCATCGCTAAAGAAATGTTGGACTGCCATTCATTTCAGCTGCTCGACAGATGCGTCGTCCCAGTGAATTGCTCAAAGAGGCTGTGTGATGACATGCAGTCCGTTTCAAATGATGTTTCGGGACCAAGAAAATGGGTGTGAGTGTTGCAAGTTCCGAGTCACGAGTCTGTCCAAATCTCGATTTCCTGGTCACAATCAAGCAAGATACATCAGTGAGGACCAATTTCTGTGGCCTGTTTAATACTCAGAGTGATACAGGGGGCGGGACCTGTGCACACCGGTTTACACCCAAGCATGGTGTTTGTCTACAGCATGGCATGGGACTCTTACAAGGGTGAGGAGTCCCAGTCATGTTCCACATGCTTCTACACATTATGGAAGTGCAATATCCGACCTCGGCGAGTGGGCTTAGCCGAGAACTCGAATCATATCTGGAAATCGCCTGGTTCAAAAGGCATGTCAGCGTAGTATTGCCACCTCGCTATTTCCATCCCTCAGAAAGGGTCACAGCAATCAGGATAATCGGAGCTTACGATCGTGCATTGTAACCGAGCACAGAAACCTGCCCGTCTTCGATTGTCTGTGATTCCCGTCGTGTTTGCCTCGAGGCTCGCGTACGGCGTGTGAAAAGAGGTGGTTTG
>MU130842.1:81025-96568 GCA_015039435.1 Imleria badia
GAACTCACCGTCCCCGCCAGTGAAACTCTGATTGGTATATATATATACCACTAGCCCTCCAGTTCTACGGCTCTGTTGGCTTGACCGACAGGAAGGGGTGCTGACATAATCGGGTTCAAATGAACTTGCAGCATAATACTCTCGAGAAATTTACATGCTGTGCAGGCCCGATCAGGCAAGAGGCACGTGCCTGTTGTCACGTGACTTGCGCTTCCTCGCTCGCGCGCGTCTTACGTAAGCTAACCCGAGGCGCGCCCTCGAGTACACGAACGTCGTGCACGGCGGCGACGCTCGTTGGAAAAAATCTTCGCGGCTCGGACAGTGTTGGGGATGTGTTCTGTACCATGTAGATATATTTTTACCGTAATGGAATGGCTATTCAAGTGTTACAGAGAGTTGTGAAGTGAGATAAGTGAGATAAGTGCAGGTTTGGCGGGAAATAAGTAGATAAGTAAGGCAGAGCGAAAAATTTACAATTTTTACAATTTTTGCGCGTGCGAAGCGCACGCTGATTGGCTGTACCTGTAAAAATTTTACGGGTACGATTCCCTTCGTGCTCAATCAATCAACGCGTCGCACCTCGGACCACCTCCAGACCTCGCCACCATCTCTAGCGCCGCGCGCTGACGCGCGCGCCTGTTCTCGAACTTCTCACCCGCTTCGAGAGTGCCTCGAACATTTTATTTATGTTTTCTTAGCTCACAGCAGTGTACATTGGCAGTTTTATGGCAAAAAAAAACGAATCACACCGTCCCCACACGTGCCCCTTCCCCCCGATGCAGCGGCACACTCCTCGGGCTCGTTGGCGTCGTTGTCGTCGAGGACGAGCGTACTAGCGCGCTCGTCACCCGCCGACGCGCTTGCCATTTCCGGCAAGCGGCGCGATCTCGGGGTTTTCCGTACCGAATCCTTTTACAATTTTTACAGCTGTGCAGGTGCACAGCATGTAAATATTCCCCATTAACATAACTTACGCGTACCAAGTGCATGCGAGGATCGAAGAGTCGACCGGTGGGCTCGATCCTAACAATGTTGCAGGCTGCAGGAACAATGCCCCTTGAAAACGGCGATGATAATTGCAGGACTCGGGAAAATGATTCTACAACATACACAATGTTCACGGGTCAGAACTGATGCACAACATAGTTAAGAAAGCATACCTCACTTCCAACGTCCACATATCCAATAGACAATCCACGATTTGACAAACCTAACAAACATCAACGGAGCTTTGGAAGATTCTGCGGATTGTGAAGGTACGGTCTAGGTGTCCGACTGGCACTCTACTCCGGCATTTCCCGAAAAGACCCCTAGCACTCCTACTCCCTTGTCGCGGGAGCTGGTCACTCTCGCCCTTCGTGGCGAGTCCGACTCGAAGTTCCGCACTCACCCTGCATCACAATAACTTTTACCTGGTCTCCAGCTCGTCTTCCACTGCCCCAATAATACATATTCACCCTCCCGACGGGGGCATTACACCGGATGTGATCCATTTTGCTCCACGGCCTATAGTTTTGTTGGGATGGCAAAATGAACCGTTTACGGTGAGGCTGATTAGTCGGGATACGTTTTATGTGGGTTAATATTGATCCCCTTCACAGAAATGGAAAGTAAGTGATTTGACTTAGGTCGTAACCTCTCTCCCGTTGTTTCCTTCTGTCTTCCATATCTTTTGTTTGTGCGACGACTCATGTGACACGTCGCTCGGCAGGGTTAGCTTAATTTCGGAAGCACACCAACAATCGGAGGCTTTTCTGTCAGCTGGCCCTGGTGCCGCCCGAATCAAGGCAAGGATGAATTGGGAAGGGTTTGAAGGGGTATGTCTCTGACTCGCGCGCGACCGTCAATGGATTATCGACGTCTTGTTGATGTCCAGCTTCGTCGTGCAAGCAACAGGCGTTGATCCTCTAGCAGATCCCAATGGTGTTTCCACTCTGGCGATCCATCGGGTCCAGGTTTCGTAGATCTCACGCCGATCCCACGTCGATCTTCCAATTAATGGAGAGTCCGCATCGGCAGGAACGGTGACCGGGTTAGCTCATGAAATGTTTCTACATATCCGACAATCGGACCCCGAGGCGGACCGGTGATCCCGTGGCAGCGGTGCAGACCCAGGGCGCAACTCTGATATTAGACAAAGCGAGTTCATTGCATCGACTTTCAATGCACCATAAAAACAGCAGACTGCTACTATAGTATGTGACCATTATTATCCAGTCGGTTGTACAATCCTTCATTGACTGACGACCTTTCTCCCAGAGGTGTCAATGCAATGTTCAACGTGTGGGCCGAATAGGGTTTTTCTACCCAGACCTCTGACCGCTCTCCTCAGCAAGGTTTATTCTATCGTCTCTAATCCCGGAAACCGACCTCCCTTCACGAGGACGCAACGATGTTGCCTTATTTGGAGAGTTGGAAAACCCATTGGTAGTCAAAGTCGCGACTCACCTACACCGCCATATTCCCCGCACTGAGACATCGGTGCCTGCCCCTCCTTGATAATGTCTTCCCGCACACTGGACAAGTCCATCTCGTCACCCTTAGATGGACCTCCAAGACATGCCTGATCATACTCCCTCGGCGCATGGGGGGTACGTGACAACCTTGCCACCGACAGGATACTATCTCCCTTGTGCCTCCCGCACCGATGCGATGCTCGTCACGAAGGTGTGCATGGGCAAGCTCGCGATCCGTGGAGACGGTCGCGCCGCATTCGATACCGTGTCCGATGGCCCAGCGGCAGGGTTGACCAGCCACGGGTAAGTTGAGCAGCGCAAGGATCTCCGAGCTAAACGTGTATCAGATCCAGGACAGAAAGATGAAGGTGTATGCACACAATAGCTGGTCCGTGTCAGTTTGCTGCAGGTTGGTCATCCTGGGTGGGTTGACACTGTGATGGGTTTAACGGATGGTAGGGACGCAGATTTATAGGCACGTACAGCAAAATGTAAAGCCGTTGACATACAACAGATCCCCCGGTAGGGTTCAAGTTGGACTATTCTTGTCCGACCCCAGGCGTCACGGTACGCGCCCATAACATTACCTGCGAACACGCTGAGGCAAATACGACACAAGGTCCCCTGTAATCTTCATTTTTTGAGCATGCATGTCCCACTCTTATGGCCCATCTTAATATCGCCCTTTCCGGAGAGCACAGAAGTGGAGTGCTTCCATGAAATACGTACAGTGATCCGAACTGATAGGGAACGGTGACAAGCTTGATGAACCTGACATTACCAAGTCCTGCGTGCTAATTAAATTGGTGCGTCTCGCGCGACTGCGCGACTTGGAGCATGCCAATGACCGTTCTCTTTAGGCTTCAATTGCCCGTATTGATCACTGCAACAATGGATCACTCGTGGAGACCGTCATGGTCACATCATCAACTTCACGTCATCAACTTGAACCTGCGGGGGCTCGATAAGAATGCGATGCGACCCCAGGCGATGATGCAGCGTGCGAGACCCCCGCAACCTAACGCAAAAAGAGCAGAGAGACTAATTTGAGTCACGACGGGCATGAGGCTGTAGTAACTTGTATCATATCGATTATCTCACAGTGATTGAACGTAAATGCCTGCGCAGTCTTTCCTTGTATGAGATGTCCCCCTCCCATTTTTGCCTTGCCCTCGGCGCGCGGAGGAACGCCACTGGCAAGGGCCATTGTTTCGGAGATAAGCTTTGACAGGAGGCCCCGACGTGGATTGTACGTAACTGACAACCGTGGCCATTCTGTGCGTAAATTGTTTGTCAAAGGTTGCTCTACCTACATTCGACAACAGAAGAAATACACATCATTGGGTCCGAATTTTCGCCATTCCGTTCCAGACGCCTGACCCCAATCATCCTCGGGTATCATAGTGTGTACATCAAAGAGGCAAGTTCGGGCCATCATGGAGTTTGTCCAAAGTGAAGTCGATCAGCCACTGAGCCAGGAATGTGTACGCCAACTTAGCCGAGAACTCTGAAACCCCCTCGGATCTGGTTCAAATGGAATGTCGCAACACTGTCACAATCACTGAAAAGGGTAACCGACCGGGACAGTCGGAGTTACGATCCTGTGCAACTGCCAACGGAAAACAGCGGAAAACCTGCCTGTCCGTGATCTCGATCACCTGTGATTCACACCGTGTTAGCCTGGTTGTTGGTATTCATAAACGTTTTTGTAAGTGGAGAAAACAAAAAAGCATGTTCTATTCTGGTCAGTACACATGCTTCATGGACGTAGACGGAACGGAAACAAACGAAATAAGGTGATTACTTGACATATTTGAATGTTGCGGTTATCGAAGAAACATGCTCAATACCTCAAGTTAATTTGTAAGGGACGGATAATGACCTGTGTATGGAAATTGAGGATCTTCCTACTAGGGCTGAAATACAGGAAGGAGGACGTACTTGGGTCTCAACAGTAATACGGCAACAATCGCGCGTGCCGTGGGAGCCTCGGCGTTCGTGTTCTTCATCGCGGGCGAACGATAACCAAGCGCGGTGGGTGACACTGGCGGCAGTTGACTGGTGGAGCATGTTAATTCGTGGCCAAGATCACATTGGTAATGTCTACACCAACCATTAGTGTAGCAAACCACATAGCGATGATACACACACCCTCACAGTGGCTACCGCATGCATTGTCCAGCAAACGGCATCCATTCTGATCGTTTCCAAAGCTTTCAAGGTCATCCATAAGTCCCTAACCTAAACACTTATTGCGGGTTCGCCAACGAGTCATCAAAGCATTTTCTGCTCGTTAGGGAGGCGCTAAATCCCACCCGGGGGTCTCCATCTTCATGGCTGTCGGCAGTAGACCCTTGTTGAGAAAAAGAAGACTCAGAGGTGAAAGGGAGTTCCTTTGGATGGGAGATCGATCTCCTCACCAGCGCGTTCAACATAGGTCGCCTGGGATATATTTTCCTACTCCGGATATTCTTCTCCGAAGCTGCTAGAATCTGCAGTCAGAGAGTATGCTCTTGCAAGCTGCATCCAGACCAGAGCGGGATGTTGACGGGGTCACTGCCAGGCCACAGGTGACGGAGAACGGAAACAGGAAGGGGGTCGAAGCCTCGGAGATGCAATCGTTCGGGATCTGTATCGAGAATTCAACTCAGGTTGGTTGTGGAGCAAGACGGTTGGCTCACCCGGCCACCCAACCCGCGCTGATCGGGTACTAGACTTGCTCAGAACTTGAACGGATGGTTTGAACTTTGTGTAATGCGTCGGTGATTTAATGAGCAGGAGAGGGCGCGAAACTTGGCGCTGAGAGTCCAGCGTATGGTGCGAGCAACTCCTCCGCGCTGGGGTGTTGCGCCGCGGCGCCGAACACAGGTACCCATGAGTCAATGCTATGACTCTTGAAAGGCAAATTGTGTTGACTAGCAATAGCAGGTGACTTGCGGTGAACGAGATCAGTCGTGAGAGACGCCTGTAAGTACGACGACGTGGCCACGTTCGGAGAAAGGTTTCTACACCGTGACCGGGGAACTCCCAGGCAAGTGCAGCGGAACGAAGTTAGATTTAATTTGATTATTATGATTATTTTACCAAGCGCACCCGACAGTATAGCAGTGCCGCTTTGTTTTCCTTCCGATCGCATCAAGCTCCTTAGGGAGCTGGAGCGTCAACTTCAGAGCGTACGTTTCACATAAATTGACATGTTTCCATTCTAATCTATGTATTAAATAAATGCTGTTGAGATCCAGGTCCGACTTCCCCAGGAAGTTGTTATGATCCGAGTAAATGTTATCAGTTTAGAACTGCGTTCTCACTACTGTCACATACCAACATGTACCCAAACTTCTGAAACCTTTCACATGATTACCGAGGAGGTCGGTGGAAATAGTTCAAAGTTCAAACCGACCCTTTGCTGATACTTGGCCAAGCATTCCATGTATCTGTCAGCGCGCCACCTTTTCGTCATCGGAATCAATACTACATGATGCGGTGAAAGTAGGTTTTCTCACAGGCAGCTTCGGAAGTCAACTCGCTTCAAGTTTGGCGCCCATATGCCCGGTAGTGGAGTTCGTCTGGTGAGTCAACGTTGATTCATCAGGGACCACGAGTACATTCCAATGTTCATGGCTATACATTGACTACCAGGGAGCCACGGTGCTTCCCCTGGTGCAAGTGGACACCGTCCCCGATCATGAGAAACATTTGGCTATTGCGGGCATGGAACGTGCCTGCGGTCAGGACTTCTCGTTCAGGATGGCGTGTACTGTCTTCTGTAAAACATACAGTATGCACACAGCTCTGACTGGAGTCTTGAAGAGCGTATACATCGGGGAGTGCAGGCAAGGGTGTATGGTATGTCGTGATGGATGCGAGCCGTTATGCCTACACAAAGCATGAACAGTGAGTCAAAAAACAGGAAAGGAAGAGAATGATTAAGCGTCGAACAAAAATCAGATGGCAATGCCGATCACGACGCCCCCATTCCCGCCTGCCCTGGTGCTCTCTGTCACGACATCCAGTTGTACATTGTGCTTGTGAGCAATTTTGTTCTGCTGCTCCAGACTCCTACAAACAGCCCCACGGGGTCAGTGGCCAGCAACGGCAAAAAAGCGGCGGAAGACAAGTTGCGACGCGATCGCGTACTTGCTGTATCTGACTGAGCGCTTTGAGTCGTGTGATAAGGTTATCATGGAAGACGCTAAAATTAGTAAATGGCTTGGTCTCAGCTTGACCACATTACTGCTGTGGATGCGCCTGGTCAAGGGAAAAACATCATGGAAGTGGAACAAAAACGTACGAGTCTTGTCTACGCCAAGGATTTTGTACATGTACTGGTAGATAGTGAGCAACAATGTGTTGCGCTCAGTAAGCTGGTCGCGGCACCGACTCTCCGCGGTCTTCAAGCTCGCGGGGGTACTCCTTCTCGACTATGAGTGACTCCTATTCCAAGCTCTTCCTCCACGTTCGTGTTGATTTTTGTGCAACAAGATAAAATTCGACATGGCGCGCCAACTCCTCTTGCCATGATCAGTGTAAGAATGTCTTGGCAAGTTGAAGCTGCGTCTTGAGTGTATCGACTTTCTATAAACGGTGCGAGTCAGTCGGAGATATCATTTGGTGGTGTTGGCTAGACTCGCCTGCTTGAGCGTCGATGCGAGTGCTTCGTGTCTTTCTTGCTGAACAGCATCGTATTCACGAAGGTGATCGCTTTCCTCTTTGATGCGGTCGTTCCCCTCTCCCAGTAAATAGGCCTGAATATTTAGTTTTTCTAACTCTCGATGGGTAGCTTCGAGCACGAGTCTGCTTCCTTCTCGAGACGCTGCGGCCGGACACGTACTCGGCCGGAAGTTCGTTGACATTTGTTTCGAGCTCAGAGACGTTGAGACGGAGTTCTGTCGATTGCGTCTCCTGTTCTGCAAGGGGACAGTAGCCTGAGATCAGCTGTCGGTGGCTGTTCAGTAAGGAACGGACAGATACCGCGCAGTTCCTCAACTCAGAAGTTCGACTTCTGCTCGCCAATCAACAAGCCTTGCCATGCTCCACTAGGAAGACTGCGAATCCGGGATGGTGGATGACTGCATAATGATTATTCCCATTCAATTTGAGGGATACGAAGAGCAGTGCAGACTCTGTCAAGAGCGCTGTGGTCCTGTGGACGTGCGCGAGCACATGATTTGTGCCGTGCGTTAGATGATTTTATAATGAAGGATGTCGTGTCGAAGGCGCTGAAACTCGGTGAAGTGAAGGTGTCTTGATTGACGATATGTTTCAGAAAAAATTGAATGTCTACGGTATCGATCAATACTTTAGGATTTCTGACCAATTAGAAAATGCGAGATTATTTACATGAGAAAATAATTCATCATCCCAGACCATTACGACGCATTTCACCACAAGGGTCTACAACCCGTCTTTGCTGATGGCGGACATACCCTTGAAGCCATCTATCTCGAATGGCTGCATCGCGCGACGCGCTCTCCCTGCTGTCGAGTGCACACGACGACGAGCACGAAAAAAGTTAAAATGCGAAACTAAGCGTCATGGAACGGTTAGGAGTCGGCAGTCGAGGATTTGGCACACATTAACCCGTTGTAAGTGTGCGCAGTTGACCAAGCATTTTGGCTGACGGCCTTCTCTTTTCGTTCTCATTTTCTGGTGGGTGTTGTATCAAGACTCAACGGCTCTCCGCCAAGCCCGGCGCTGCCCAGGGCAGAGACAACGAACACACATTGTCATAACATATTCATCATCCTCACGTAACCGACGGTGAGGTTACGCTGGATGTGTTCCGTTTCGCTCCAATTTGAAGTGGTATAGTTTTACTGAGGTGACAAGATGAACCCTTTGTGGTGGGGCTGCAAACATCACGGGGATGGAACGTGAAGTACTTAGTTTAAGGTCTGTGACCACTTTCCCCATCGGTCACATCTCTGTTGCTCACAGGACAACTCATGTGACATGTCGCTCGGCAGGGGTAGCTCACTTTCGGAACTACATAAACAATCGGAGGCTCGTCAGCTGGCCCTGGTTTCAAATCATGACAAGGATTGTATGGGAAAGCTTTGACTCATGCGCATCATCGACGTCTTCCATTGGTGGCTTGGACGTCCAGCTCCGTTATGCACGTAACAGGAACACATCCCAATGGAGTTTTTACCCTTGCGGTCTGTCAGGTAACAGGTTTCGCCGACCCCACGTTGATCCTCCACTTAATGGATGTCCCGCCGGCAGGAACAGTGGGTTAGCTCATAAAATGTGTTTATCCGACAATCGGGACCGGTGGCGCGTAACTCGGTGGCGGCGGTGCAGACCAGGGCGTATCTCCCGTATTAGACAAGGCGACTTCGCTACATCGACTCGCAATGCATTATAAAAACATAAGACTCCACTACGAGAGTATGTGTCTATTGTCCAGTCAGTTGTACATTCCTCATTATCCATTATCTGATGATCTTTCTACCAGGGTGCTCCTCAGCAAGGTTTATGCTGTCATCATTGGCCCTGGACACCGACCCCGTTCACGAGGACGCAACGTTATTGTCCTAGCTGGAGAGTTGGAATAATCATTGGCAGTCAAAGTTACGACTCACTTGTACCGTCATATTCCCCCCATTGAGACATCGGTGCTTCGCCCTCCGTGTCAATGTCTTCCCACACACGAGACAATCCCACCTCATCAACCTTAGATGAACCTCCAAGACGTGTCGAATCATGCTCCTACGGCGCATTGGGACGTGGCAACCATACCACCCACAGGAGACCATCCCACTTGCATCCCCTACACTGATGCCGTGCACCTTACGAAGGTGTGCAGCGGCAATCCTGCGATTCGTGGGGAGAGTCGCACCGCATTCAATGTTGTTTCCGACGACCCAGCGGCAGGCTTGACCAGCCGCGGGGAGATCGAGAAGCAGTGGCGCGAGGAATTCCGAGCTAAGGGTGGATAAGCATCCGCGAGAGAGAGCCCAAGGGATATGCATACAGCTCGAGGTCTTGGTCAGGTTGGTGCAAGTTGGCCATTCCGAGTACGTTGGAACTGTGATGGGTTCTACACATTGGGGCAAGGACGCAGCTTTATAGGTATGGACCGCAAAATGTAAAGCCACGCGCAACGGACTCCTCGGGTTTGCCTTATTCTTTTCCAAACCCAGGTGCCAATTCACAACTTAATTTGTGAACCCTGAGGCGTTGAGGGATTCCGACACGCCACAGTGTGTGATTCCGCGTACAATCTTCATTTTTGAGCGCGCTCGTCATTCTCATGGGTTGATGTACCTAACATGGCCATGGCTTGGAGGAGTTGAAATTAAATCGGCGCGTAGAGCGCGCCGCAACCTGCTATATGTGAAATATTTCAAACGTGCCGGGATGCACTTCAAAATTCAAACCCTTCCGCGCTCCCTCAGTCGTCATGTCGAGGAATCGACTTTCTGCAGCTAATAAATAGATAGTACTTGGCCAGACTGCTTGTCAAAGGGCCGTTCTTCATCCTAGTTAGTGATGGCTTATAGTACATAGTACAGCCACGAAACAAATAGGACCACACTCATAATTTTGTGAACGTTGATGAAGTACTAGTAGACTTTTTGTTTTCCTCCGCCGCAGATGTCTGAACTTGCCTCATTGAACTTGCGTTGAACACTGCCACATTGTAGAAGGCTCGATCTCGATTCAGTATCAAGATTCATCACGCAACATTGGTGTAATATTTAATATATAGTAAAATGTACGTGAAATAAATTTCATCTGACTTGACACCACGACCATTTGTGCCAGTCGGCCAGGAGGAAGAAGTTGAAGAAGCCATGTCAATTGCCAAACTTGAAGGTGATCACAACGACCCCGAACTTATCGCGACCTGAATGCTTTCCATCAAACCTTAAAATGCCAATCACGTATCTCTGACAAATATGAACACGCGGCCTATCATTGATCGGATGCGACGGCGGGTGCACCGATGTCGGACAGCTATTTGCACAGTAAAAGATAGTGAACATTAACATTAGTGTGACTGAGAACTGTAATGAAATACATCAGCAAGTGGGAGTCGCACCGCCGACCTGCCGTCGGCGGGGTTGCGGCATTCAGTGAGTCGTGCTGAAGACACTTTTTAGGATCGCGTAGTCACTCAGTGACTGATCAGCGGCTAGTACCATGACCCAACAATAACTGTCTCAGGGTGAATGGGGGAAGGTTAGCAGTGCTGAATACCATTGGAGGGAGGCAAAGGATAAGGCCGACGGTTCGGCTGAATGTATCCTCGCGGGCAAGCCGCGAAGGGAAAACGGGCAAACGGGCACGAGGACAAGGATCGAGATGCAACCGTTCTCGTTTTCGACGCCCTAGGGCATGAAGGCCGTGGAACGTCAACCGGGCTTTCAAGTCGGATCCAAAAACCTTGTTGTGCTTTTGGTTCGTGTCCCTCCATACTACCTAGAGCCCCACAAGATCTGGAATCGAAATTAAAACCGGACAAAGTTGTGCTGTCCAAGTGGTGTACTCGGAAGGACCTTAGCCATGGCATGGATCGTGTGGTGTCATCATGACCCTTTGCATCCACCTTGCTGATATCAGTTATGAGTTTCGTATGACAAGGAACTTGTGACGTTAGTCGTTGGTAGATTAATGACTTGTCATGACTCATGATGCAGCAGGCCCGCCGCAGAGACCCATCAACCTTGTAGCTTTTTCCCTAATCTAGAAGAGGACCGAGACCGATTCCTCAAGTTGCGTATGGTCTGGTAACCACGATGTTTGGTCGCGTCCTTTGTCTGGTATGATTAGTTGAATACCTATCCATGAGCGCCTGATCACGACGGGAATGAGGCTGTTGCTACAACGTGGTCCGGGCGTTCCTGTGCGCGCCATGGGCAAGGCAAGCACGAGAGCGGACACGTTGCGGGTCCAGGGTGTTGGCAGTCTGGACTGTGGAGCATTGACAACTCCCATGTAAGGAAATCGTAGGACAGCTTTACATTCACAACCATGAGATCTCCCATGATTGGTCGAAATCACGATATGCTCGTGTTAGAACGAACTAAAGCAAACTGGTACGAAGAAAAACGCGTCGTCCCAGACTCGTCGGGTCAGCAAGCCACGACGCCATCCAGAAAGAACGATCGATTTGCTCTTGACGGACTCTCTAGGGCCACGGGCGCGCGAATAAGCCACGCTGGCGAGTGCCAAGTGGGTCATGGCGGCGACGCTTGTGCGTGAGATCCATCACCAGGCTAGTGAGATCCATGGTTTGATCGGAACGGGCAGTGAGAATGCTTACATGGTGAGAAATTCTCGAAGCTTCTTGGATCGTCGGTACATAGTTTGAACCAAAATCTATGCATTACAGCGAGCTATCACATCGACGCTCGACGTTCTTCTGGCCCGTATGAACGAGCGGCTGGGACCGTCGGGTGTGAGCCTAAGGTGCTTTCAGCCGGGCCGGGCGATACGCGGCGGCGGGCGAATAATAAGTTTCTCCGCCACACTCGCGAAGGGATTGGTGAGAGATACATACGCGTGTCCGCTCCAATGCGTTCTCTCCCCTTGAAACCGCCGCCGCTCCTCCCTCCTCGTTCAAGGGTGCTATTGGGCTTCGTACGTTCGTTCTTATGCTTGCACGCGTCGGTTTCACTTATTTGACTGTATCGCAGCGGAGGTCGACCTCCCCCTCCCACCACCACAGCACACAGTCAAGTTGCTGCCACAGCAACCATATTCCCAGTAATTTAGCTGCCGCAAAGGCAGCTTCTGGAGTCGCCTCACTCTTCTGCCTACGCCTCTGTCCGGCATTCGTACACCACAATCGAAGGTTGAAACAGTGTCCCATCTACCCAACACTGCACCTCGGCCACCTATGACATCTCTCGTCACCACCACCAACGGCTCCACCTCGCTTCTCTCTTCTTTAGACCCATTCGCGGGCATCATCATGGCGATAGCGAACTACCACTACCTGTGAACCACCGAAAATGCATCAGCGCCATCCGCCACAGCCTGACTACTAGCCCCAGGCCATACGGACCTTTTCCCCAACCCGGCTTTGCCTTGCCTATGACGGCTAACCCCGTACATCATAAGTTAATCATCAGTTAAGGTCGTCACGGTGTGTTCGGAATGTCCCTTTTGTTCGATGCTTTTGCGACTCAACGGTACCTCCCAATAGGTCGCAGCTGTATCATCCTCTTCGAGTCAGATATTCATGACTATATTGGACGACAGAAGAAATATGTCATAGTTGGATCTGAAGTTTAGTTCGAGATGACTGGTTCCAATATGCCAGAGTACACGTGATTCAAGCTGGTATGTACATAAATACACGCCAATGACATGCTCAAAGTGGGTGTATGATGGAATACGGACCTTTTCAGATGATGCTTCGGGAGCAAGAAAAATTGCTGAGAGGGTGCCAAGTCCCGAGTCCTGAGGCTGTCCATAAGTAAAGTCAATCTTGATCTCCGAGTCGAGATCATGCAAAACGCATCGGTGAGGACCAAGTTCTGTGACTGGATGAAGTACTGTGTTGAATAATCACCACGAAATCATTCAAGGGCCCCGTGCACACCGGTACTGACTCCATACACAAGTGCGCATGGTGTTTGTCTACAGCATGGCAGGCACTTTACCAAGGGTAGAGTCCCAGCGACGGTCCACATGCTTCCACGTATTATAGAAGTACAATATCCGTCCTCGGCGCGTAGATTCAGCCGAGAACTCCAATCGTATCTGGTAGGCTCCTGGTTCAAAATACGTGTCAGCGTGTCCCCGGGGCACTATGTCACCCCCTGGAAAGGGTAACCACTGATGGGATAGTCGGAGTTACGATCCTGGGTGACCGAGAATGGAAAGCCCACCCATTTTCAATGACTGATTTCCATCGTGTTTGCCTCGCGCACGGCGTGTGCAGGAGCTTCATACGTGAACACAGACGAGACGAGAAAAAAAGGTAACCGTTTGGGCTGGTTCAGCCAGGTGCTGGTGTGGACAGAAGTAGTGATGTGGTATGCACGTAACCCAGAGGTCATTCATCTCAATGGCAGGGCCATTTCCCTCGATCGCACTCAATGGGTTGGGAAAAAGATATGATACACAGAGACTGCCCTTTCCAGTCAAAGCTTGCACCTCTGCAACATGCCTCCCCGACAATCAACGTCAGCCAGGGCAGAAAGAACGTCGGACGTTGTGGTCCCCTACGGCAACCAGATACCGGTCCGGACGGGATCTGACTTTGGTCCCAGACCTTGATGCGCCTGATAGTTTACTTGTTGTCGCTGTTATGCAAGGAGATACATAGAATTTATCCCGTAACCGCCAGAGAGTTATTTCATCAGGCCGAAACTCAGCTGCATGAATGCTGAACATCACTGATCCGTGAATTCACACAGACGCTGTGTGCATAGATTGACAGGAACGTAATGATATAGGAGACGGATAATAAGCTCTATACGGAAAATGAAGTGCTTCCTAAGGGTGAAAAATGAGGACGTACATGTGTTCAACGGTCATGAATCGTGCGTGCCGTGAGGCAATGGCGCAAATGCAGTCATGTTCTTCGTCATAGGTGAAAACGAATAAGGAGCAGGAGGCGGTGGCGGCGGTTGACTGGGGTCTGCAGGAATGTCAATGAGAATATATCGTCTCGATGATACCCTCACATACCACTGGAGTATGCCCTTCCTCTTCTCATCGGTGCCACCCTGCCGGAGGGGGGAAAGCTGCGCTGTGGTCGTTTGCAACCCCTTTCAATTCATCCGCGAATTCCCAACTTGAATACTAGTCAAGGACTGGTTCCCCAACGTAACATCGAGCATTTTCTGCGTGTTCAACAAGTGTCATTGGTCAAGAATGTACATGACGACTGAGCAGGTTACGTGTCTTCCGTACGCGATAGAATGGCGTTCGTGTCCATGTTGATTAAGATGTCGGAAAATTTCACTAGAGGGTTCTTCATCTTCATGGCTGTAGACGGTGGACCCTCGTTGAGATATGAAGAGGTGCAAAAAGAGTTCTTTTGGATACGAGACCGATCCGTCGAGACTGGGTGGGAAAACACGCGCGGGGGTCAGTGTCCGTAAAGAAATTGGCAGCGGCTGCGACATCCCGAGAGAAGAGTGGAGCGCATTCAGCAACGAGGAGCTAGAAAAAAAAGTCGATGGACCGGCAATCCTCGTGCGGGATAGGTACCAGAGAATCAACTGGCGGCAGAATGAGACCCGGTGGCCTCAGCCATCCAACCCTGATCCTGCTCAGGGAAAACGGAGGCTCAATCAGACCTGAGAAGGAGTCTAAGAGGGTCTGTCAAGCGTGGGAATGCTTTCTTTACTCCAATCGCGTACTAAGTACGTGCGGGATTGCCATCCCGAGAAATCAACTTGAGGATCATGATACTATGTCAGCGAATATGGACGGAAGTGCCCATGTTTCTAGTGGACAATCGAACCGCGTGAACATTTGTACCACCGGCTGTCCGGCACATTAACATTGGTGAGTGCTGTTCACGACACGATAATTGGGGTTTACCCTGGGCGACTCGGAATGTCCATCGAGTCGTCGCCTGTGAGTAAGTATAACTTACTATTAGAGGTGTGTTTGACTCGACACTTGTTTCGAGTGGCTGATTCTATATAGGTGGCTGTGGCTGTGGTCAGAATACCCACAATCAAGATAACAACTTGAAGGCTTGTCAAGTCGGCAAAGGCCAAAATCGTGGTAAGCTCTAGGAACGACTCAAGATACTCGTCGTCATCTCTGTCCAAATGTACGATCATCCCGTCAGTCTTGAATCCAGGATGTGATGAGTGCGGAACGATTACTCCCCTCCGGACTGTGTTTCCCGCAAGAAAGGCTGCCGACGGTCTCTCGGCTCAACGGCGTTTCAGACGTGCGCTCACTGGAGATGAGGTAGTACTGTGAATTGGATGATATTATATTCATCGTGTCGAACGTGTCAAAACTGGATGAAGTGAGGGTGTGGGGGAACAGGGTGGGGTTACATAAAGTACGATTCGCCACTTCGACTTTATCCTTGGTGACTTGATCGATGATGACTGTTTCAGAGAGTGTTGATAGACTAGAATGTCCTACATAGGGTAGAATA